>JAEIHY010012474.1:0-12353 GCA_018904565.1 Drosophila tsacasi
TTTAGTCAGAAGTTTGCAACGCAGGGAAGGAGACATTTCCGACCCTATAAAGTATATATAATCTTGATCACCATCAACAGACGAGTCGATCTAGCCATGTCCGTCTGTCTGTTTATACGCAAACTAGTCCCTCAGTTTTGAAAATATCAGAATGAAACTTTTCAGATAGTCTTCTATCGGTCCGGATCGGACGATTATATCATATAGCTGCCATAGAAACGATCGGAAAATTTTGAGAAAAAAAATTAATACTTAGCCAATTTTCAACATATTTTTCATATAATTTAAGACATGGTCATTTTGTATTACTCTTGAATTTCGGGTTTAATTTTATCAATATCGGACCACTATATCATACATCAACACAAAAAGACAAAATGGTCGTGACAAGAGTTACTTTGCTTCAAAGAGAAATTCAAAATTCCCAACGGTTTGCAAAATATAAGCCTGATAAAGTGATAATTTTTCCGAAAAAATCCCATTTTGGGGAAAAACTTGTCGATACATTAAAAGAAAAGTTGCACGTGTAGGGGAAAAACGGATAGACACGTATCTCTTATTTTTGGGTGTACTATCACAGGAATATAGTGGAAATTGGTTATTTTTCCATGACTTCGAAAAGAACCGCAATCCTAAAATATACCATATGTTAAATACTTACTGCAAGGGTATTTAAACTTCGGCTTGCCGAAGTTAGCTTCTTTTCCTGTTTTTATTTTAACTTGACTGTGGCTTTCTTATTTCATTTTTGTTGTTCTAGAAGAGCAGTCAGGTTGAGTTTCTTAAATTCTAACGTTTCGCGCTTAATTGGTGTGCTGTCTACTCTTGAACTCTGCCCGACTTCGATTTATAGGCCTTTTCATTGCTGCCGGACTTTATCCATCTCGGGCATTTTAACATTCATTTGAATTTATTGCCGTTTCCATTTCATTTGGTCTACGCAGCCACAGCATTTCATATTATAGTTTCCTTCATCACATTTGTTTTCGGCGATGGGGCTGAGGGAGTGGGCGGCAAAGGATATTTTTCACCTGGACAACCACAAGGGGACTGTGCGGGTGACGGGTGGATGAAGTGGTAACCGTGGGAGGGCCGCCCTTCGTGCCACCAAAATTTATAAGCGCCTTGCGCCAGTTTGCCATGGTTTTTGTTGTAATTTAAGAGGAGACCCCAAACGCAATTCTTGTAGTTGCTATAAATAAAACAAAAGCACACTCGCCCACTCCGCCTCCGCCCGCTGTGTGTTCGGTTTATATAAACTTAGATAACAAACAGCTTGGTTATTTATTTTTCTTAATATTAACGTCAACATTCAGCGCACATGTTGCACGCATAGAGCGCCTCCCGCCGCCCGCTGTTCGGGCCAGACACAGGCACAGACACAGATAAAGTCATTTACACACACCAGCACTGGCCCACACACACAGACAGATGGAGAGACTGCGACTGTTGTAATATTTGTTGCCATCTTACAGGCGATGGGCAGCGGGTAATGGGGCGGGCGCGCTGGCTGTGTTTGGTAGGTGGCTATGGCTATGTGGATGCGAGGATGCGAGGTGTGCAACTAAATCACATCAACAACATTGCTAAAATTTATAACTGTGTACCGCAGGAGCGCCGCAGGAGCGGGGGACAACGCGTGCGAGTGTGTGCGTGGGTATTTATGTTGGCTTCTTCTATCCACTTAGCCTTGGTTATTTTGACTTTATTAAGCCAAAACACGTTGCATAGCTGCTAAGCACGCGCAAATAAATATGAACAAAAGAGCCAAATCGGAAGGTTGTCAGAGAAATGTGGAAAGTGGCAATAGGTACTGGCAGGGCGGGAGGGAAATTATACACGAATGGAGGAATTGGGGAAAGGGAACTTAATTGTTAGTTGGAAGAAGACACTAAAATGCAACTTAGATTTTGTTGCCCACTTTTTAAAAATATTGATATACTATTATAAATTGCTTTGCTAGTTTCCATTTCCAATTCATTTTAAATACTTAACAAGACTTACTTCTTATAATCGTCTCAACCAGTATGATCAATTGATACCTGCCCAAGACCGAACGTAAGACACTTACCCCCTAAATTGTATTCAAAGATTCAAAATGCGAAGTACATAGTTCCTAATCAATTACCCCAAAACTTGAATCTAGAAGAAGAAGTAAAAACAGGAAGTCAGGTATCAACAGGGTCGGAAAAAACAGTTTGAGGATTCAGTTGGAGGTCCTTGATTAGTGTTGCCACATTAGCAGCTTGTCCTACCGTTACCAGCTGTTCCGACTGTAAAACTCCTTGACAGTCCGTCAGGTATTCGTTGAAACAACATCAACAATATTGAATGCACTGCTGCGGCCCGTTGGAGAAAAATGACTTTGTCATCGCCTAAGGAAAATTCCAACACACCTCCTTCAAGACAGAATTCGCAGGCGAACTATTCGACAAGTGTTAATCAATCAAACACAAAGTGAAGTTTGACTGAGCTGTACATACGTACATATGACAGCAGGCGAAACCTTTTTAATAATGTTCAGCCCAAAAGCACCCCCACAGCCACTCAGTCGGATGTCTGAGGTATATATAGAGAAAGGAAAAACAAAAGTAGATGGCTGAAAATCAGGGAAGTGTATCATACTCTACAAGTTCTTCGCCTAGTAAAAATACCTCGTAAAGGAGTGAAGATTTGTATTTAAATATTTATTTATTTAGACATTGGTTGGGCAACTATTCGTTATTGCTATTAACAGTTTTACAAATATTTTGTAGGTGCTTGTGTGCTAAATCAAAACTGTTACAAGCAACTGTTATTAAACCAAGAATGAATAAGTTCTTATAATTTCAGTGGATACCTTCTAAGCTAAGCCGATGAACTCTAAATTTTGGTTAGGGCATCAAAGTTGAAAAAAATTGGACATCAGAGCACGAGGCACGCATTCACCAGGGATTTGCGTGGAGTGAGGGACTGTGAGGGACTCCGGGCTTGTGCGGACTGGTCAAAATAGAATAAGCCGGGTGCGGAGGCTGCGTCGGCAGCCTCGGCTTCTTGGGCAGTTTACCTTAAGCTCGAGACTTTGGGGGGTCTAAGAAATTGGCAAATTTAATAAAGTTAAAAGGGTGCGCATGTATGTAGGTCTGAATCTGTCAGATACACACATCCCCGCCCACTTCCACACGCAGTCATGTAATCAGCAACAACTTGAGTTGTCAATAAAATTGTGATTTCTTAGGACAGGAAGTGGTGTAAGGGCAGGGGAGGGATGAGAGCAAAACAGATTATTATATTGTTTGGGCAGCCATAAAAGTGAACCCAACCATCCTGCCGCCCGACCGCCCGTCCCTTAAAGATCCTTTTTGCACCTGTAGTCCACGGCAGGGAAATGGTTTAAAAATTCGTAGTAATGCGCCTATGTTTGGGCAGCACATTTCCGTAAGCAGATGGCACACAGAAGCGCATACGAGGAGGGCCTGAGAATAATAAAGGAAATTGCTGGGCAATTTTGTGGCTCCACAGCCACGGTGTGTCTAATAAAACTAAGTGGGAGCCATCGCGTTCACCGATAAACGAAAATTGATATTTAATGGGGACTTTCCAAATTCAACTAAAATACGACCAAGATATCGCCTGCTCTCCGCGCCCCAGGCTCATTAAGCGCCTGAGCAGGCTTCAGAAACCATCCCAGTTTTCCCTGATCCAGGCTCAAATTCCTGCATGTCAAAGTCAAAGGACTTTGGCGGAGTCGCGCGTGGCAAACCATGTAAATCAATCTGTTCGGCGTGCCTTCCTCCGTCGCAGTGCTTATGCTACATAGGAGTTTATTCACTCCCCCAACAATGATGTATTGATGAACGTCCTGCAATATTGATGTAGGAAATGTTTTAATGATATTATTGGCAAAGAGGAGGGGACTAAAAGAAGAATGTGAAAGAGAGTGCTTGCCTAACGTCTGTCTGCTGGTGACAGTTCGGTTTTTATTGAATCTTAGGCTCTCAAGGGCTACGTAAGAGGCTGAGAGGGGAGGCAAATTATGAAGCCAGGTCAGTGAAAAGCCAAAAATAGGGCTACAAAATCGTACGTAATTAGAACCAACAAATTTCCATGAATTCGGTAACGTAAAAACGGAGTTGCATTCCTTTATACATTTTTTTAAAGGTTTTCAAAATACTACTCACTCTAGATTTACCCTTTTAGAAATCCAGAGCACCATGATATAAACGCATCCGTGACATAGAGAAGGAACTTCGGATTCCGAAAATTGGGGACGTTGTCAAACCTCAGGTTACCACTTATTTCAACAAACTAACAGGTGAGCCAAATCGTTTGGTTCGAAGATTGATAAGGGAAAGAAGATGGGGGCTGCGTATAATCTATCCTACTGATTTAATTAATCCTACTGATTTATTAGTTGCCTTTTAATCTGAAATTAAAGTAAACTGTGGCAAAAGGCGCAATCTATTTCATTTTTTAATATTTCCCTGTTCATATTACATTTACAGTTGCAGTTTTACATTCACAGTTCTGCATTTTCCTCTACTTTTGACTATCGTACTTATGAAAGCTTAATGATATCATCATCGGATTTGCATAAAATTAAAACCAAAATTCTGATATAATATAAAATGGTCATATCTCTGAGCAGATACAAATATGTTGAAAAACAGCGAAATTAAATATTTTTGTAAATAAATCTCTTTAACATTCCATAGATAAAATTAAAACCGAATTTCTAGAACACTACAAAACAGACAAATTATACTCTCAAATTATACGAAAATATGTTGAAAATGGCGGAGTTATAATTTTTCCTAAACATTTTCTGATTGTTCCTGTGGCATCTATAGTTTTCCGATTTAAATCAAATTAAAACCCAAATTCTAGAATAATAAAAAATGGCCATTTCTCAAATAATATGAAAATACGTTGAAAGCCGGCACCTATATAATAAACTTGTTGACTTATATAAAAGTGAGAGCATATTGAAGATTATCAGCAAAGTTTCATTCAAATAGCTTCGAAACTGAGACACTAGAAATATAGACACGGAAAGACGGACACACGGACATGACTAGATCGATTCGGCTGTCAATACTGATCAATAATGTATATACTTTCTAAGGTCGGAAATGTCTCCTTCACTGCCGTGCAAACTTCTGACCAAAATTATAATACCCTGCAAGGGTATAACAAAAAGAAAAAAACCCTAGTAGTATATTGTATTTGGAAATATATTATATGTAAGAGAGTGTATGGGATTTACGGAAGAAAATCAGTACTCGAGAAGAATAAAGAAGAAAAACAGAAATAAAGCGTAGGTCAGCAGGAGAAGCGACAGAAGAGAAGCAGCGGAGCAACAAGAAATATCAGCAGCAGACAAAAATAAAAAATCCTTAAAGTCTGCTGATCTGCAGTGGAAATCGTAACACTTTCCCCAACAAGAACACATTTTTTTCACACCTTCTCAGCTCCCCCTGAGAACTCAATTTAGCATCAAAGTCCCTTTCTTATTCTCAGCCCTTCAACCCCCACTCTCAGAGAGCCTCAGAGAGCTCTTTTTCGCCTCACTTTCCTTATCTGTCCACTCACATTTTTGGGTGCGTGCTGGAAAAGTTTTTAGGGAAAAAGTTTGCAGCATCTCAAACAAGGCTTACAACAAGAACTGCGGAGCACAATGGGAAATATTGATACTGAAATATAAAATGTTCTCCGCCCGAGAGGGCAGGGGTCTGAAAGGTAGCCAACATACAAATATGAAAATCTATGAAAGAGAAGCGCACAGGAGGCGGAGGGAAAAAGACACTTATGTAGACATTTTGACACACAAAATTTACAAGTTTGTTGCTACTTTTTCAGAATCCTCAAATACAAACTCGCTTGAGAGCGATTTTGCCATCTCCCACACACACCGTCCCGCCTCGGCGCCTTCGCCGCTCCTTTCGGGTTTTCTCCTGTGTTTACCAAGCCCAAAAGTATTGATGAACAGTTGTTTGTTGCCGTCGCAGGCAATGGCGGCAACTTATTAGAAAGTTCCCCCACACACCCCACACACCCCCGACCACCCGGGCACAATCAGGATATCTGCGCGGGTGTGCGTGTGTGCAGAGTCAATAAAATAAACGCTGTATGTTTGCGGGACGAGAAAGTAAAAGAAAGTGGAGAGAGGGACCCGAGGAGCATCCCAAATATAGGCAGCCCATTATGCATGCGTATCCAAGTTTCCTTGCCTCGGAGGAATCCGATGCCGGGGTTAGGGTATTCAAAGGAACACCGACCAGAGTGAAGCCTGAAGCTCAAGGCCGCCCTCGTGCAGCCCATTAATGATACCTGTTTTCAGGAAGTGCAGCATCCAGACATTGGAAGGAAGGAAAGCAAAATTAACCGGAAAGGCTTTACTCTTCGGCGAGAGTATATAAACTCTCATTTGACATGCCCCAGCTTCTAGTCCAACAAACGCCACTAATTTTTCACAGTTTTTACCAAAGTTGCCTCCGCTCTGGCTGTTGCTGCTTTCGGTTGGTTGGTGTTGGCAACTTTCTGCAGTAAATGGTATTTATGTTGGTTTAGTAAACTTTGACGATAACGCTGAATGGTTCAAGAGCCGGCTGCAGGAGTGTGCGAGTGTGAAGGACGATTTGGGGGCGGTGGACCGTCTGTGCATCGAACGCTGTTGCGTTGACGACCTCAACAACATCATGTAGAATTACGAGTATTTGAAAAGTTTCACAAGTAATTTATTTAGGCGCAAGTTTTTGAGACTCTGAGCGCTTCGGTCAGGCCGTGAAAAAAGGCGGTACGAGTGGGGGCGGCGGTGGAGGTGGAGCCAGGGGATGATGGCACATCGACAGCTTCAGCATCCGCTTCAGCCCCAGAGCATGTGTTGCGGTTATGAGCAAACAAATATAAAAGTATCCCGCCGAAATAGCTTACAAGTACATCAAATTTTCATAAATTAGGCATGCATAAATAAGGCGAAGCCGGCGAAGGAGAAACTTTTTTCGATTGGCTTCCTTCTTTCTCTTTTTAAGCAGGAATCGAGGAATATTGGGGTCGTGCCGCTCCATGAGACTGTCATGAGCTGGCGAAAATTATGTAACGCATAATAATTCATCAGAGAACCGGAGACGGGGCCAAACAGTCCGGGGGTTCGGGTTGTGTCTGTGCAAATTGCAGCAAATTTGTGCCGAAATGTAGTGAAATATGTTTGACCATCATCAACGGGGCCGGGACCTGGTCTCATTACGGCCATACACAAAAAGTGGGACTAAAAGGGCGGCCAGCAGCTGTCCCAGAATGGAATGAAGATGTCAGGAAAAAGTTTTCCTAATGAAATGCCCGGGCTCTGGACGTAGATGGATGGATAAATGGTTCTGTGATAAGTTGATTTGAGTAGTTGGACGGACCGGTTGGGCAAATACTGAGAGGTGTAGGCGATTATTAGATATTTGACATGTGGGAGCAGTTATACCCAGGACAGGACCTCGCCACCCTTCACAGCCAAATGTCCGGCCAGAAGGAGTTATCGAAGCCAGCCTTGGGCGCTTCTTTGTTTGTCCGACCGAGCGGTGAAATTTAATGAAACTAAAACCAAGAAACCTTAGCATCGAGCAGAGAGCCTTGGCCTTAAGTAAATAAACAGCTCACACGCATGGACGTCGGACACTGGCGGAACGGCTTTCGCTTATATTAATTACAATCCATGTCAAGAGGCCCGGGGCGAGGACAGAGGACTGTGCTCACCGAACGACTGGGCCCGGCTCGGCCCAGCTCAGAGTAATTAAAATTAAATCTCAAACTAATTATTCTTGAACTTGGGCTGGGGGGAGGCCTCCATATTTGTAAATGTGTCAGTATCGACATGTGTGTCGGCATTGACACCGCTATCACTGGCTTTGTGCGGCTTTCCCCGCGGCCATATTCGGGCCTCTCAAACAAACTGAATTTCGCCAAGGTTGCCAATGAGTTTTAATCAAAGCAGGTCGCTTCTGAGCACTTACATACACATGTATGTATGTCACAATCTATTTTGGTTCGCCTCTCTCTGGACTGCATTCATTAAGCGGCATTTGTTTAAGCTTCACTGACTGCAACAACCATTACTATTATGGGGGCGGACCGTAAAAGAGGGTAAAAGAGTTCGGTGGAATCGTATACAATTCAAACTGCAATCGCACCAAAACAATAAAATCTAATTGAAAATATATACACCCAGAGTGCCCGAGAACGGAGGGGGGAAAGTCACGCATGCAGCCGTTCTGTATTTTTGTTTTAAGCATTTTTCACACATGAACAAGTTAAAAGCCAAACAAGTTATGCTCTACAAACTGCAAACAAAATATGAAATGTGTTTTTCGGGACTAAATGCATTTAATTTCTGTTTATTAATACGCTTGGCTAGCGGAAAAAGATTCAAATATTCCGTTTTTTATGAATGCAAATGAGAGTTGGCTACCCCGTTTTAAATCAATAAGAGGTGTTTCAAAAAGTTTCACAACAATTCAATTAGAGCCATTTAGCATATTTCCATATCTTAAGAGTTTAATTCTAAAAAAAGTACCTCGTGAGTCATAATTTTTCTCTGCCCGTCTGCCCAGAGTCAATGTTCGGCCTAGTTGAGTCCCTTTTTTATTTGAAAAACTATTTCTTTCGTGAAAAATTAATATAAAAAAAAATCAAAATATTCAGACAGTTTGTTAATATTTCTAGCGTAAATCATCATTATTAAATTAATTTATTCAAGTTAAAAATATTTTTGTCTAATTTGCAAGAGAAGCTATATTTACGAAATCAACTTACATTCATTTGGATTCTCCCTCACGCTTTGTGCTAATGCATTTGTCAATAATTAAGTAAAGTTGCATACAACGTAAACATTCGCCACTAATTATTTGCTTCTGCCTCGCCGGGCTCTTCCTTTGTTTTTATTATTCTAGCACAATATTTTTGTTGCCAAGTGGATTATTTTCCTACTGTTTTCCCCTGGTTTTTGTTGCTGACGATATGGCAGCATATTTGAGTTTATATAGCGTAGAAAATGTTTATTTATAAAGCACACACATAAATTTGTATTATAAGCGCTGACTAAATCAACAAAACATTTTGGAAAACGGGGGTTGGGTTTGATTCAAGGTGGCGCGCGTCCTGGAGTGGTTTTCCCTGTATACATACGTAATTAGAGTGGCGTGGTCAAAGTTATTTGTGCCGAAGCCAAATATTTACAGGTGGGATTTTGTAATTGGACTCGAATGACAGATAGCTATCGTGCATCCGTCCGCCGAAACTTTCTCCGTTACCCCGCTCGGGACGCCGGCCTCGATAGCTTTCCAGGCGGCAAAGAGCTTTTGCTCGCGAGCCGCAACTTCTGTCCATCCAATTTGCCTGGACTTCTCCTCCTGCCGACACTCCTTCTAATTAAGCCCCAATTGGATTGGCCGCGACTATCGCATTACCGAACTTTTCGCGAGCCCGAAGTGACTGCCATCGCCTCCTGCATGTGCGGTCGCAATCACCGCGTTGACAGTTTCCGTACCCGCGACGGGTTTTCCTTTCCGACATTGCCGTGGGCAGCCTTCGTTTCCCTCGGCCAGAAAAAATGCTGCGTATTAAGGCAGCGCCGCAGCGTGTTTTGCATTTAAAAAAACAAAGCGGGTGAAAAAGGATTTCCCAGGCACAAGGTGGACGGGTTGACGACTCCCTTTTTCCAAGTCGTTTGCTCTGCCGACAGGCTGGGAGAAGAAAAAGAGGCTGGGACCAAAGAAATCAGTTGAAAGCTCTGAGCGGCATTAATTGGATTTCAATCTGCACGGAGAGGGTTGAGTCAGGGTTGTCGCGCTTAATGATAGAAGGACATTTTCCAGCGACGCGGCAAATGTTTCAATTTTGATGAAAGAACCTTTTTGCTCCCTGCCTTTGGTAATTACTCGACATATAAGCCGCCATTTTTGTTTGAAGCTAGAGGGATTAATGGTACCCTGTAAACCTGCTGTATCCTGGGCACAGCAATAGAAAATTGTTAAAGTTGGCAATACGATCAGTTTTGAGTGAAGGATATCCATACTCTTTAAGTGCACGATGCGATTGACAGTTTCGCTTCGCTGCCGCATTAATTTCGCTAATTTTGACAGGTTCTTGGAAGTTGCTTTGTCGTCCTTTGATTTTTTCTTCGATTATGGCACCCCACGGAATTCCTTGAAATTTATTTTTAATTTCAACTCATCCCAGACATTTTTCAAGAGAGAGAGGCGTAATTACGCGTCTAATGAGACAACAAAGCAAGGTCAGGTCTTTCTTGGGTTGGAGGCAAGGGTTTTGGAGATTAGAAAAGAAAGGAAGGAAAAGTGTCACCAATTTGCATAATTGCACCGATTTTTCTTCGCCGTTGGCTCGATGTTTTTCATCGCCCTTTTAATTGACAAAATTGTTGATTAATTGCGTTCGACCGCCGAGGCGGCGCGCCCCGTTCTGGGCTCAATTAGGCGGGGAACGGGTTCATTTACCGGACAACTACGGACATGTGCGAGATCGAAGTTCTGCCTTCTTTTTAATTGTCTCTGACATTTATGGTTGACAGCAGACTGGGGCCCACACCACCTCCCACCCAGCTCAACCAATTTGGTTAATGGCCATAATATTTGTTTAGTCAAAGCAAACACAACAACAACTCTGGATAATGACTTGGTCCATAAAAAGCGCGGCCCATAAAAATAATGCATAAATAAAAGCAAATAAATGACAGCATGTAAAAAAGCGGCGGAGGAGGGGGAAGAGTAGGGCAGCCAAATGGAAGCTCAAGCCTTGTTCTATATGGGCCAGCCATAAACAAAACAAATGTTTTCTTGGTCAGGAATCGCTGGGTCGGTGGTTGTCAAGGGGGAAAGGAGGGCTGAGGTCGGCTGAAGTGGTCACAATGAATGTCAAATTTGTGAGGCCTATTAATTGTTCTTTGCATTTGGTTCGCTTCTAATTAAGACAAAATGTTTTGTCCCATTCTCATTTCTTCCTCTTTATGGGGCCCACTAACGAGCAATGCCATTGGGGCAAATTAACGCATTGGCAAACAAATAAGAAGGCTCGAAGTGAGGTATGTAGTGGCGCCCCACCAGCTTTTCCAGTGCATTCAATAACTTCCCATTGCCACAAAAAAGACTGTGTACAAACACGACTCGTTGCACAGATCACGCATTGGCCATTCTAATGACTTCCACTGGGCAGTTTGTAATTACGCATTATTCAAATTACAATTTCGCAGCGGCAACAAGGACGAATACGACAGGACGGAGTCACCGCCAGCCACAGTCAACGGAGGGGGATTGGGGGCCTGAAAATTTAAACTCTAAACAGGCGCAAAAACAGACGGCGGACCACTAAAATCGGGTCAGCTCAAATGACAAATGTCCGGGGCCAGGAAGGGAGAGGGGACTCAGCGTTGCCGTTCCCATCGCCCCTTGAACAATATGTTTAAATGTTGCCTGCATGCAGCGCTCTCTGTTTTTCGGTTTGACTTTCAAAATGTCAAATACATTAAACGTGCATTTGCGTTGGGGTTAGTTGCGATTTGGTGGCACAACCAGCCACAAAGGGTGGCGGCTACGCCGAGGGGTGGCAAGCAGATCGAAAGAGTCGTTTAGAGTCCCTGACAGTTGAAATTTACCTTTTGGCCATAATGACATCACGTACACAAAAGGTGTGTGTGCCTTCGGTGCGGTGTCCTTTCGTCCCGCGCCCGTCTCCCCCTCCCCCCACAAATCCCCATCCCTTCTGGATCGTGTTTCGCTTGTCCATATGCTATTTGTTGCATACTTCTGGGGACTCGTAGGTGAGTTTAATGGCGGGAGTACTGCGGCTGTGAGGGGGCGGCATGTGTACGCGCTTGCGGTTTACAGGCCGAGGGCCAAGAGCTGAGTACCTGGCTAATGCGAATACGAAAATGGAGCCAATGGACAATCACATAAAACAAATTACACGAAAAGTTTCAGTTCCGAGAGCCCACAAAAGTATGCTACGAAATGCAAGAGCCAGCTGCATTATCGAATCCGGCATTCATGTGGCCAGAACGAATATGGGATGCTCTCCCCGTGGGCGTTCTTGCCAAGCAGCCAAGAGGAAACTGGCTCAGATACAATGACCAGGTAAGCTCATTTCGAGCAAAGGCCACTGTCTCCTGATAAGGGACAGGAAAGACGACGGTGAGCGAGCTGTACAAGTTGGGGTAAATCTTTACAATCAACGCTTTGGTCAAGGCGGTGCTGGGACTTCCCGTTTTCCTTTTTCAGGGGGAGAGGAGCGTGGCACCGACAGAGGACGCCCAGTTACCAAACTGTCTGTGGAGATAATCAAATGAAAAAACGTAAATGTCTCGTTAAATTGCACAA
>JAEIHY010012494.1:0-10322 GCA_018904565.1 Drosophila tsacasi
TTTATAGGGTCGGAAATGACTCCTTCACTGTGTTCTGTGCTTCTGACTGATATTATAATATCCCGAAATGAGTATTAAAATGTAATTATTTAATATATATAAATATATAACTATATTTTGTATTTGTTTTTAAAGAAATAAATAAAATACAGATTTGGTAACTATTTTTAAAGATAATAATGGCTCAAAAATCTTTGGATTTATTTTAAGATTGAACTTTGGCTTTTTTTTAAGTTTTACCAAGACTTTAAATTGAAATGATAACTTGAATTAAATTAATAATAAACTAAAATATAGAATTAATCTCAACAAATCATATAGTAATATTATCTTTAAAGGTTACATCTTTTAAACCAATACCCAAGTATTTTTGTTTTCTTGAAAAGTCACTCGCTATTTGGGAATCTTTGCCAAATGGTTGAATTTAAGCTTAATTCTTATTCCCCCCCCCAAGTTTTGTACAAATATATATACATATATATATATATTAAGCCTATGTTTGCCTCAATAAATTCTAAAAGCCATTTAAATTATTTCCCAAGTAACTTCCAGCATATTTTTCGCGTAAACTTCCCAAAAAAAAGAGGGAAAAGTCTCGGGCAATCAACCACCAAAAGCACTCATATCCCATTTCGCATCATAAACAAAGGGAGCCACCAATAAAAATATGACTGCGAAAACTGCAATTTTCGCAATTTTTTTTTTCTGCTGATCTATTTTTTTTTGTTGTTTTCCTTTTGGGCGACGAGTCTATAAAACAGTTGGATCCATAAAAAAAGAAGCGTCATAAAACGCGGTTTACAGCTCCCATGTGTGTAATCGGCGACGTTTAACTCGAGGGTGGAACGACAGCTGAGACGTTCCTCAGGATATCCTCATTCGTATATCGTGGCACATGTGGGTCCTGGTTCGTCCTGGGAATTTTCTAGAAGTTGGTGGTGAACAAAAAAAAAAAAAAACTGTTTAGAGAATCAAAGAAAAAAGATGTAAAACAATTTAAAATCTTGCTTTGATTTTTGGCATTTACAAGAAAATCAGAATTTGATGGCCAAGTAAAGGGAAGAGATTAGGATATAGGAAAGTGTAAGCTTTAATTATTAAAAACTTTTTTTTTTGCATAGGTATATATGATAATATTGGATAATGATGAAGGAAATGGTGGCTCTCTCAATAAAGAGTTGTATTTACTATCCAACTGCTTGATTTTGTCGATGTTATCTTATATTTAAGCGATAATAATTTTATTTCATAAATATTTAAAAAATATCAACAATCTGTAAACATGATAATTGTGTAAAATGTGTGTTAAGTTGCAATGAACTGTCCTAGGATATGGGAGAATTAAGAAAGTCTATTAAAATAAATCAAGTTCTGCAGAGAAACTAGCTTTTAAGGCAATCACTTATTTAATTTATATTTGAATTTACAATTAAATAAAGAAATCAAGTTGGCCTTTCTTTCCGATTTTTTTTTCGATCTAGAAGGTCTTGACAATAGCTTCACTTGCAAATGTCAATGACTACAATGCTGGGATAGTAAAACATTCATTTTCTATCTAGAGTTTGTTGGGTAAACATCTAACTTTTTTTTTAATGGAAATTATTACAAAAAAATCTTATAATGTCTATAAGAACTCTTACAACATTTAAATCCATTGCTCCCAGATATATAAAGAGTAAGTCAAAAATTCCAATGTGATCTTTTTCGATAAAATTGCTGTTTCGTATAAAAGTGTTTCTAAAATCTTTCGGTTATTCCTTTTTTTCGCATTATTCATACCGGATATTTCGTTTTTTCGTTTAATTCCAGATGCCAAAATCACGTATTCAATTTTATCGGATTTTGCCAGTCGCATGGTCGCCTCTGCTCGCCCGAAATTGGAACCGTCTTTCGCGGATCAGCGTGTGGTCGCCAAAGAATCCCGAGCCCACCTAACAGCGCGATGTCCTCGCTCCCTGACCAAGTCCATATCCCCCCCGGTCACAGTGGAAGAGCAGCGCCCGCTGCCTGAACACGAACCGAATCCATTCGTGCTCATGACCCCCTTAAAGGCGGTCAAGCCTATAACGTTGCTGGCTCAACAGGGGATTTTAAACAGAAGAGCTGCAAAGGACTGGGAACCTGAGGAACAAACCATCGGTGCCGTGGCCCAGAAAAGCATAACCCAGCGTCTGATTGAGCTCCTGAAGGAGATGGATTCCTTGGAGGATTCTGAAGATGAACTAACGTATAGCAGCAGCACAAGCAGCAGCACAAACAGCATGAACCGAAGGAACCTGCGGCTTGAGGAGGAGGACCGCAAAGAGAGGCGTCGACCTGCCAAGAACCAAGGACCGCCCGTGACTCCGAAACCGAAATATGATATGATCCAGGAGGAATCTCAAACCCGACTTCCTCCAAAGCCCTCTGCCGTGTACCAGGTTAGAAATGGGCTGTTCAACAAAGCTCCCATGCAAGCGACTTCGAGACGACCAGCTTGTGTCTCCATCACCAATCCGTCGTTCCTGAATAAGAAGGAGCAGAGCATCATGAATACTGCTCGACCTATATACCAATTCAAGCCGGAGAATCCGCATCCGCAGCAGCATCCGGTAAACGTAGTGCGACCCGATATACCCCCTCTGAACGCCACGCCCCAGCTATCCGAAGTGATGTTACAGCTGCAGAGAGCCCGGAACATCCAAGTGAAGAAATCAATAGATCAGCACTCGTCTCGCACCTCTAACTGTGTGGCATGGTTTCGAAGGAAGTTTTCATAACCATGGAGAGCGATGGAACCACAGCCAACTCTTACCGAATCATGAAAATTGAAACGTTGAAATAGTACTGCTTTTTCAAACTTTTACCTGATATGACCTGATATAAGCCCCTTTGAATTCCGGATCACCGCCGGAATGACGATAAGAAAGGGAAGATTTTACCGAAATGTGACTAATGGAATCATCATCATTCTGCAAAAATCTCATCTGATCATTTGTATTTAGTTTAATTTGGCCCTAAACTTGCACCTTATTCTACAACTCCTACTACACCACATTTTCACAACGTATCGAAATTTGTTGTAATGGAAAAGGAACGGAGCAGTAGTAGCTGCGCTTTATAGATATATATGTGGTAATAATAACTATTGCCAGAAAAAATAGGGCAACCACCACCTAATATTGTTGTTTTATTTGGCATACATGATTTTCTAATTTTAGGGGAACAAAATCGGATGACTAGCTACCAGTAGGAACAGTCGGAAAATTTTTAGAAAAGTTACTTATAACTTTGCGGGTTTTGAACTTGTTTTCATTTACTTTTAGATTTTGTTGTATTTTTTTGTTTTGAAATATATTTTTTAAGAATCTTAACAGGTTTTACAATAATTTATACAAATTTTAAATGCAAAGAACTGATTTCTTCAAGTTAATTTAATACAGTTACTCATGATTCCTATCAACAGTTTCCGCATCCCAAGCTTAAATCCTCATCCTCATCCTCACACACACAATAAAACACTCCAGGACACTCGTTTTCGCACCTGTCCGGTATTTATCTTTGTCTTTATGATGGCTCAGCAGGGCAGCAAGGGGTTAAGTGCGGGTAGGGTCAGGGGTTATGCGTCGTGCTTCTTGTTGTTGGGGCAAAATGTTATTGCACTTGAAACGCGCTGACAAGGGTATTTGACACAAATTCGCGTAGTTTTTCAGTTTTGACACATGTCACTCAAAACACACACATACAGGCCCACACACACGTTCAAGTACAGGTGCCGCTCATGTGTGTACTACACAGGGAGAAAAGAGTAGATGAAGCAAAAGGTATAACAGTTGAAAGTTTAAAAGCTAAAGGTTTGTATATGGAGAGAACATTTCCGATATTATAAAACCAATACAATATTGCGCTCAATATCAACTAAAAAATATCGTAAGCTTTGATTTATTATAACCAGAAATATGAAAACACTCGCATGTATTAGAAAAATTAATTTTTACTTGTATTAATTTTTGTTTAAGACTATAGTGGCCCAATTTATCGCTAAAATAAATTTATGGCTAAAATATAAATTATATTTTGCTTCAAATAACAATACATTATTGATATATCGTAATATTTTTTTTTTTAAAATCGATAAAAGACTTAAAATTATAAATAAAATATTTATTATTTACTATGCAATTCCGACTTAAGGATTTTTTCCCTATTAAAGTTGTCCTTAAATCGTTCATATATTGCTCTATGATCCCTTTAATTGACTTTAGCTTAAAATATCGAAGTCGTTGTGATATATATTTCGAGATCTAAATAAATTGCCAATATGGCTTATATTAAGTAAGAATTTAATTAAAATTGTGGTAATATATATCTTCTGTACTATACAATTGCAGCTTAGGGATCGAGTCGATCCCGATCTATATCCCGATCATATATTCAAAATTAAATTGAGATTGGGTTCCATTACGAAGACAAAATATTCGTTCTGAAACCAATCTATACTTAAGTAAACTATAAATTAAATATAATAGACAGTTACTTATATTTATATACTTTTATTCCTTATATTTTACTTTAATTTAGATAGGTTTAAGTTTAGTTTGCTGCAGCTTTTTCGCTCAGTGCTGGCTTAGTTGCTTAGTTCTTGTTGCTTTTGTTGCTGGGGCGTTGACAAATTACTTAACTGGAGGCGTTCCCCTCCTCGCCCTTTTGTCCCCTGGTGCTTATTATTATCCCAGCGGATGTCCTCACATGTCCTTCTCCTCGCTCTCTCCCTTCCAGCAAAACCCCTTTCCGGCCCCCTGCCCCCTGCCCCCCTTCTGTCTGCCCCTGTTTGGACTGAGGCTAATAAATAATAAACCAACCGTGTCTCATCCTGGCTTCCTTCCTTTTGCCCCACCTTTGCCGTTTCGTTGTTGTGTTGTTTTTTTCCTTCCTTGACGGTTGAGGTTGACAAATGTGTCAGAACGCAAATCCGCAACAATTAAAAGAAAAATCAACAGAGAAGGACGAGCAGGGGATTGGGTTGGGGCAAGGCCTAAGGATTCCGAGGGGTTTTTATTTTATTTGAGTTTTACTTGTACCCTGTAATGGAATTATTGTATTTGGCTTTAAAAAACATTGTAATCTACGTTAATAACAATAAACGAACTTTAGGGGTTTTAAATACTTTATAAGGATGTGGAAAACTAGGTTTACGTTACTGAAGTTAGTGTAAGTTTTTATGTTGATTCAGCTTGGTAAATCACACTTTTGAACCCCTTTTTAGGAGATGATATCAATTAAAATAATTACTTAAGTTCAGTTCATATTTAAAAATTTATTTCTTTTTTTGGTAAACATTTAAAAATAATATTCAATAAACCCTTAACTACACTTACAATTTTTAATAATTTTAAAGAAATTTTAGTTATTTAAAAATACATAGTTTTTGTTAGAAAAATTATATAAATTCAAGATGGGGAAACATAATAATTTATGCTGTTAAAAATAAATGTACCCTTTTCAAGGAACTAGCTGTGTGTTTATATGTCCTGCGAGTGTCCCCAACCCCTGCTTCCGTAGCTGGCACTTGTCGCCGTTTTACAGCCATTGTCGTTCCACTTTGGAATTATTTGCACAAAATCTTTCAGCGGCTGCAAGGATTTTTCGCTCCTATGCTCCTTGAGAATCTGCCGACCAACTTGCTTCATAATTGTCCTTCTTTGCCCCCCTCGGGGCGGGGTGGGGGAGGTTGGTTACGAGGGCGTTGGGCGGCTGAGTGGGTGGCGGTGGTGCCATTGTCGTTGCTTAGCGGTCTTGCAACTTGAACGCCTTTCGTTGCCCCTAACTACATGCTCTTCAGCAGCGAGACAAAAAAAACCTTTATTGTATATTACACAGTCAGAAAAGAGGTATATTTACAAAAATTACTTAGAAACTATAGAGATTTATTTATGTAAGAAAGAATAGGTTAAAGTTGATAGTCATTCGTACCTGCTTTCCTTAAATTCCAATATTTTTCTAACATTATCTGTAATTAAAAATGTATGTATTTTTCATTTACATATATATATTTTATATTATATTTATTAATTTATTTTATTTATATTTTGAATTGATTTTTAATCTATGTCTTTGAACCTTAAGTGGAAATTCAGTTCCTGTGGAAAATTTAACCTCGAGCAAATAGATAGCTATGGAATCTAGTGTAAATTTATATTTTTTTAAGGTTTAAAATTTTGCCGCCTAATTTTTTACACATTCCTTTTAGTTTTTAAGCCCCAGAGATTACCAAGCAAAAAATTTGATATATTGTTATATTAAGATAGTAAAATAAATTTGCAAATAGATTTTGATAATAAAAACTATTTAATACAATTTCCTATGTTTATGCTATCAGTTTATATACATACTATATATAACTATCAGTCTGAAAGAAGATTTCCTGAACTTTTTTTGTGCAAAAATAAAGTGGTTAAAGATTTCATTATGACTTTTTTGTGTAAAAATAAGGTGGAAAAAATCATCTCTGAAAATCCTTATTTTCCTGCACTTTTTTCCTCCTTTCTATATTTCTCTCTTGCAGCTCTCATTATTATTTACCCTCTTTGGTGACGCCGCTGGGCATTTTTGGTTTATCGTTTTAATTGGCTTGGCGCCTTCTGCAGGGGCGGTGGTCACCGAGGAGGGGGTTCGGTTTGTTTACTCAGCGGGGCAGGGGCGTGCGAAGGGGTGTCATCGATAAGCAGCCTCACGTGTGTACATGTGCGTGCGAGGGAGTGTTTGGCTAATGATAAGCACACAAAAACACAAAAGCACAAAACTTATTCAAACTGGCGAGCACATGTGGAAAATTACTAATTGGGGGCAAATTAGTTGCAAAAAGAAGCGAGACCTGTTCAAGTTCAGCCCTTTTACCCTTAACGAATTTTCCACAAAGTGAACATTTTTTGCAAAAAGATATTCAAAAAAAGATTTAAAATATGTTCGGAAAACTTTGACTATTTTAAGCTAACGATAGTTTGTGAGTTCCTTAGTTTTAACAAAAATTCATAAAAAAAAATTAACTGAAGTAAATTATTACCACATGCAATTCCTAACATATATAATATTTACTTATTTATTTTAATACATATTTTTGTTTATGGGTTAAGTAATTTTTTTTCACAAAAATCAATTAAACACAATTTACTTTTGTTTTTCTTTGCTTACGCTTCCTTTATATATTTTATGGTTTTCATAATTCAAAATTGATCAGTTTGGAATAAAAATCAAATTAAAATCAAATCAATAATTTAGCTATTTAACAATTTGTAAATTATATTAAAAATATGGTTACGAAAATCAATTATTAATCGAGGTTTTTGTATAGTAAAATAGATTACAAATCGTTAAGCATCAATTTTCTTGACAGAAGTAGTTAATTTATTTAATTTTAAAGTTACGAAATGAATAATGTATTTAAAAATACAAATGTTTGAAATTACTATTTCTTGGATATGTCGCTATGTATCCTTCCAAATTGAATAACATTTTCCAACAGTTTTCCAAGTAAACACTAAAGTTGGTTGTTTGATTTTAGGTTGGGGTTGTCTAGATTTTCGCTTTTCTTAGATATTTTAACGTTATTTGTAAATTAGATTTAAAAATGATAGAATTCAGTTGGCTGAAGTTATGTAATTTATCGATGTATGTCTTTTATAGAATTAGCAATCGTTATTTTTATTTTAAATAAGCAAATAAATAAGTTGAATTTCTTATTTCTTGCTATAAAAAATCTTTTTTAACTAATATGACTTGATTTTTGTTATGTTTTCTTCCGTAAACTCCGCGGCAGATCAGCAGCCGGATCCGTGAAGCGATTGCGGAGGAAGATTCTCTTCGCCCGACGGACGGATGGATGGATGGATGGATGGACGGATGGATCGACGGATGGATGAGCAGGTTGGCAACTGGAACTGGAACTGGATGGGAAATCCGCTCATTGGCTGCATCGACTCAAGCGGAACGCGTAGTTTTGGTTGGCTGCCCGGCAAGCGGGTGTAGCAGTGGTTGTGGTGTGCGGTGTGCGGTGTCGTGTGTGTGCGCCGCCGCCCTGTCCAATACAGATGCCTGATTAGAGGAGTTTTGATATAGTAATCGACCGCAGCGTATAATAATTCCTGCGGTTTCATAATGCCCAACCACGCTCACACACACACACACACACCCCTCAGTGCGCAACCGCTGACACCCATTCGGATAGAGGCAGCAACCCCTAACCCCTAACCCCTAGCCACTGCCCCTTAATTTGCTTAACCCCCTTTTAAGAAACCGCAGAATGAAGGAGGGTTGCAAAGGCCTGCGGAAAAAGTATGATAATAATGCCGGAAAAATGCGAAAAGCCGAAGGAGGCAGGAGGAAATATTAGCAACGCCCTATAGTGGATTTTTTGTTCTTTCTTTGCCTCCGGGGGGGATGGGGGCTATTTTTGGGCGGGTTTTCTGTCGTATATGACTCCCCCGAAGCCCCAATCCCCCCCCTCGACCACCGTGTGGTTGCAATTTTTCACTCAACCTTGGATAATATTGCTACGTCTTCTTGGCCGCAAATGGCAGCCGCAAGATATCAGCCCTCTCGCTCGCTCGCCCCTCTATAGCCGTCCCTTTCGCTGGCTTACCAATTCCTGGTTTGCCACAAAGCCGCGTTTTGCTTTGCTTTTGCTTTGCCTTTCTTTTTTTCCCTTTTCGCTTTTTTTCCCCCGCGTTGCCTTTGAGATTTTTATTTTGAGTCATTTCCAAGACGAAATTCTTTCGGGGGTTGAAGAAGCCCACAAAGAAAGCAGGAACGCAGGAGAGAAAAAAAATGAAGCCCCAAATGCTTGGAAAAAACTCAAGAAGCTGTCGCCTCCTCTCTTTCTCTCTGACTTCCAGCAGTTCCAGGCGCCGCGAAGGAGAGTGAGTCTCGCTTTCGCTTTCGCCCTGGCACCCGGAAGGTGCGCAAAAAAGAAAGAAAGAAAGGCAAAAAATGAGTGCATTTTTCTAAGGCAGAGCTGCTGCTCCTGCTCCCGCTTCTGCTGCTGCTCCTGCCAGGAGGTGGTCCTGCGGAGGCACCAACTTGAAGACGTCGTTGCGGCCTTTCTGCTTGTGGTGTAGTTGACGTTTTCTGGTCTCGGTTTTCGGTTTTAGGTTTTCGGTTTTCGGTTTACTTTGCCGCTCTGCCGCTCGGTCGCTGCTCTCGCTAGCGCGCGGACTGCGCGGCCGGCGTTGACGACGCTGCCCGGTGGAAAACCGCTGCTACTGGTTCTCGCGGTAAATGTTAAGCCAAAAAGAGGAGAAGCAACAGCAGCAAAAACAACAGCAACAGTCGGGCAACCCAGGCTACCAGACTGAGAACAAAAAAAAATTCCAAGAAGGAACAACAGTGAAGACTGCCTAATAAAAATATCGAAATATAACTATAACAGAAGCAACTGATGAGGGCAGAAACATGACTTCAATTAATATTATTTGTTAAAATAATTTATATTAAATCTTGTGTGAATTTTGACATAAGAAAAAATTTGATTTTAATGCAGGAAATATATAGGTTTTTCTGGGGAAGGATTCATGTTTGCAGTCGCTGAAAAGTAGACTTACTTATATGATTTGCCCTTGCTTCATGTATTTTGTTTCTCAATTAACACAGTTTTGAGTCGCAGATCTAAAAATGTTCTGGGATTCATTCCTTCTAAAAGATTGTACTGCCTTGAGTACATTGTAGTACCTTTTAGTATATGTTAGTACATTTTAGTACAGTATTCTAGTATCTGGACCATATATGGTATTTCTTTGGTTTCAAACTGATTAAAAAACTTCTTTAACTTTGTTTTAGTACATTTAGTTACCAACTCTCTAGGAATATTCCCGAATACATTTTCTTAAAAGTGAACTAACAGATAAGATCTTCCTTTACTTATTGTGTTCCTTTTCTTCAACAAAAATAAGTCTCTAACAGATAAGTGTCTTTTATGGTTATAGCCCCGCTCTTGGGAAACGCCAGGAAGTATACTGTAGTATTTGAAATACAATTTCCCACATCATCTGGAGTGCCATCAAAGGAGTTCACCTTGTGGAGACTCGACTGTATATACCCCAAGCAGTCGAGTAAGCAGTCGACATAGACGTTCCTCTGGGAAGGCGGGGTAACGTCGCTGGCGGACGCCGAAGGGGGTTGGGGGTGGTCCTTGGTCCTTGGTCCTGGGTCCTTGTTTCTTTCGTTTCGTTTGTGATTATGATGAGGCGTCGCCTTCGCTCCTTCGTGTGACTTCGTTACTTTTCTGGATGCTGTTCTGAGCTTCGGTCTATTCAGCTTGGTGGGGGGTTTTGGGTATTGGAAGTGGGGGG
>JAEIHY010012495.1:0-30609 GCA_018904565.1 Drosophila tsacasi
GTCCAACTGGCCCGACATGTTGGCAGGGCTCAGGAATGACCGACAATAAATTAGCGATTAGACCACGGATACATGAATGCGGATTGCATGCCAGTGCTGCCAATTTGTCCCGTTTAGATACTTTCGAGAGTGTCTAAAACATATTGGTTGCAATCTGCAAATTGTCAGCACAATGTTCGGTTTTCGGCACAAATAAGGCTGATTAAGAGGCCACCAATTTCTTATAAGCTCAATGGAATCTTTACGCACCTGACACTGCTGCGGACCGTGTCGCGTCGGTGAGGATAATTTGGGGCGATTCTTGCGCGGCGCTTCAACGCTGATGATCCCGCCAATGCCAATCCCAATCCCCGACGAGCTGGTGTTGGTGGCTGCTGCCGCTGTGCTTACTCCGCCGGAAGCGGGCACATGTCTGCTGTGACCGTGTCCGGAACTCTTAAAGCTGAGGCTGTGTCCACCGCCGGAGCTGCTGTTGCTGTCGTTGCTGTTGCTATTGCTGCCGCTGCTGCTATTGCTGCCGTTGCTGTGGCTGCTGCCGATGCTGATGCTGCTGCCCACGGAGGAAGCGGTGCTGAAGTTACTGCTGTTGCTGCAGTTGCTGTTGTTGTTGTGCTGATTGAGTAAACTTGCCGCGCTGCTGGTGCTGCTGTTGCTCATAATCTGTGCCAGCGTGGTGACATTGGTGACCGTGTTGCTGCAGCTGCTGCTGCGGATCAAGCAGTTCTTAATGTAGCTGGTGTTGGTCTTAGTACCGTTGCTGCTGCTGCTGGTTATGCTACTGCTACTGGTGGTGTTGGTGGATGTGCTGACCGATTGCACACTGCGTCTGGTTATGGTTATCTTATTGGGATTACTCAAATGATTGCCGACGGCCGATTTGGCGGAGCTATTGCTTGAAGTTGCTGCTGTGATTGAGTTGCCGTTGTGGTTTTTAAGAGCTGCAAGAAGAATGATTGTTGGTTTTTTATTCTCATTAATCATATATCATAGCATAAATCTCTTTTGTTCATTTACGCTACTTACAGGCTGTCTGAATGGTGCCCAAGACATCTGCCAACATTTCCGGATCCGGATAGCCAATGGTCAGCGCATTGTCTAGCGTCGTCGCTGACGCACTTGCAGCGCCATTTGTGGACGTTGTTGCTGCTCCGCTCGATGCTGTTCCCGCTGGCTTCGAAGAGGCTGAGGCTGAGGCTGAGGCTGCCTCCAAGACGTTGGCATCCCTCAGTTGCAGAGTCACGGATCCCTCGGTGCCCACGGAGGCGCTGCACATCAACACGCGCGGCGCGCTGCTGAGAGTGGTCAATGGCAGGTGTATGCTCTTGGGTACCTGCGAGATACACAATAGAGGATAGTTCATAATGCCTCTATATACCGCTCTTTGTGTGTTGTTGTGTTGGGTGTGAGTGCAAGAGAGAGATAGGGAGTCGAAATGGCTGCCAAAAGGCGCGACAGCAATGGCTGTCAGGCGAGATTAGTCGAGATTATTGATAATTCACAGCAACTGTCGCCTAATGGACGACGCGCCGCATAATTAATTGAATTTAAATGCACTCACTTCGAGTACGCCTCAGTAAATAAGGAAGCATACGCCGTGTGGCCCCTGCCGCTGCGATTCACATTTCGCACTTGGCACTCGCATAACAATTGTGTATTTTTAGGCAAACTCATTCCCATCCTTTTGGCAGCCCCCCCGTCGACATATATTAATTTAAATGCAATAAAATTGCAGTCATAAATTGGTCTCTCTCGAGGGAGAGAGACGGTAAATGGGGTCAGCGGGGCAGCAGGGGCACCAGTTGTTAGATGGGGGCAATTAATGCTTTATAAACCGCAACCAATGCCCAATTAATGTGGCCTGCAATTGCCCATAACCGCAAAACAAAACGCGAATAAAAATAAATAGAATGGCAGGGCATAAATATCCAAAAGTGCCTGCGACCACAATGAAAGCAAAACAATAACACAAGCGGGATATACTGATTCACTTTCAGATCCAGTCGGCGTTAGTGCAAAAACAACCAAAAACGAAGACACTGAAACTGGCATAAAATTTCATGTAAAGTAAATAAACAGTGCCTTTATTATTGTTTAAGTTGTGTGCAAAAAAAAAAACAAGAGATAAAAACGCGGCTAGCTGAAATGAAAAGTTCCCTGAATGAACTGAACTGGAAATGGAGCCACAAGTGGCCCCCAGACCACTGACCACCGACCCATCTCTGTCCGCCCCCGCGCTAATGTTCTCAAAAAACACACAATTTGTTTATTTAAATGTGTCTGTGGGCTATGAGATATATATGGGTGGAGGAGTAAATTAGATTTATGTTTATCAAATGTTGTGATAACCTTGTCGCTGCTTTGAAATGCTTAAAGTAATCAGCCGAGTTTCTTTCGTGAATTGGCTAAGATTGCTTCCACCTTAAAGCAAATAAAACTTAGGCTCTTGAAAGTATCTCAAGCGTTTGCTTAAGTCTTTTTTAGGCTATATCCTAATCAAATGGTTGCATAAATTATTTTCCCTTCTAATCAATTCCAGGTTAAAGATAATTTCATGTTTTTATGGGATTTTTAGAATTTTAAACAAACAAAAACAGAATAGCTTAATTCCAAAGCAATCGTTTGTTTATCGATATTTGGGAGTAAATGTCTGAGCTATTTTTTTTTTACAGGTGCCTAAGATTTACTTTGTTTGTATATCTACACCGATTTCCTCTTTTAAGCCAATTAAACTTGGATATTTGAGCGCATTCCAATTGCATGTTTATTACAATAAAAAGCGATTTATTAAAAATAAGACACTTTAGTTAATTAAGTATACTTTGACTCATATAAGGAAGGAACAAGTATTAAAAGATAAACTGTCATTATTATCAATATGAAGCCATTTAATTGAAGCAAAGCAAAGTTTAATAAATCCTCTAGTTATCTCTACAAACTTAATGCAAAGTTTACTTGCCTAAAGTCCTTTAATTATCCAACCTTCAAGAGGCTTCATTTATGAAAACAAAGTTTGGCCTAAGATACAATCAATTAAATCCAGATTTTAAATTGTATTTCAAGCTTATACCCTCCAGCAAACCGTACTTAAGTCTGCTGCAATCGTTTCCTTATCGAAACTGAAGGACGCCCCAGCTATCGCATAATCAAATGGTTCCATAAATTATGTTCACGCTAAATCAATTCAGGTATCAAGTAATTATACGTTGTTGCTCTCTTGTGCAACCCAAAAGATTTATGAGCCCCGCCGTTTGCCGGCAAGGAGGAGGAGAGCTGTCATATCCCTCGGAGGAGAAGTGTGAACGGAGCTGCGGGGACGAGACATACTCGTATCCTGTTACGACACGACCCTTACTCCAGACTCCGGTGCTACCTGGACTCTGTGGGGGTGTGTGTGGGTGAGTTTTTACGGCGTGATTCACGTGTCAATCAAATGTCAATGTCACTCCAAAAAAGCAAGCCAAAGGCTGGCGAGAAAGAATGAATGAATGAGTGAGTGAGTGAGCGAGCGAGCGGGGAGCCATGCGGAGGGATGCAGGAAAACTTTGGTGCTGCCAAAATCATATTTCCACTGCAGCCAGACTCCGGCGATTTGAATTTTGGCACAGCCCAGGCTGGGCGAGGTGAGGCTCCGATATGTTAATGAAAAATCCCGACACCGTGATGATGTCAGCGTAAAATTGAATATGTGCTGGGCGGCAATTTGTCATCGGGCTTTTCTATTTCCCATTCTTGCTTATTAGTAAAATGAGCCGAAACACATGTTTGGAACACGCTCATGAGCAAGGGCTCGTCATCGTCTTTAGCGGCAGATTCATCATCCGCCTGTGTGTTCCTCAATTTTTAATTTTGTTTATGATTGGGCAGCCTTCAAAGGCCTTCGCACGGGTATCAGCTGGCGGACAACACGCCGTATGCGTAATATCACAATTCCAAAACAAATTTGGTTTAAAACGTTTTACGACATCGACATTATTGTCGGCGTAGCAAGTGTGGCAATTATCGTTGGAAAGTGGGGAGGGGAAAGTGTCACAACCAGAAATAGTTCATTATAACATTTCGCGGAACTTTATTGTTATGGCTTACTTTTGACACATTTTGTGTAGGAAATAATGTATTTGAAGGTCTAATTTTGTATCTCGTACCTAGGTTGGCAATTAGAAAACACTCTTAAAGTTGCAAAATTATGGAACTCTATATTGGAAGTTACATACTTCGTTTTAAATCGTTTTAATGCCCTAAGAAACTCTTATTAATATATTTATGTTTAAAAAATACATGATATTTATAAGTGTTTTTCCGTACTTATTTTGTTTTTATCTTTTAATTTTTATTGTTTAAATTCTTTCTCATTAAAATGTGAACTTTCATTACCCCCTTCTTAGTTATAGTACCTACAGTTAATACTTATTTGATTTTAATTATTTTGTTTAAAATTTAAGGAAACGCTTTATTGAATGATTTAAAACAATAAAAACACTACAATAGGTAGATATAAATAGAGAAAACATGTCCTTGCTTGTAATGAATAATTATTATCCATCCAGCAACTATAAAGCATTTTTCCTTCCTGTTTCTATTGACACATTATAAAAATAAATGAAAATAATCGAGGGATGCGGATACAAAAGATTGTTTGGATATGTCAGATATGCAAATTGCTTTAGGTATAAATATTTAAATATATATATATATATATATCGTCATGTGCCATAAATTATTCTTCCTTATGATTGATTGCGCACACTCGATGTTTGCTTTTCTTTCCCGCCCCGTAATTGTTATTTCTGCTGGCGTTAAATTATTTTTATTTTTGTTGTTCATTTATTTATTTTTTTCTTGCTTTTGGTTTGGTTTTTTGATGTCGATGTCGCGTACTTACCGTATTTATGGCAGCCATCGTCGCAATTGACGTCGTCGACGATGTTCTTGTTGTTGATGTTGTTGTTGGTGCTTGTACTTATTGTTGTTGTAGTTGTGGTGGTAGTGGTGGTGGTGATGATGGGGATACAAAATCAAAAATCTGAAAAAAGTTTTTGGTATGATTGAACATATTCGAATTTGTAGCTGCTTTTCTCATTCGTATTTTTCATTGGTTTCGCTTTTGCATTTTTTGTGACATAAAAAAGTAGAAAAGAAAAAAATTAAAAAAAAAAGTAGAAACAAAAAACAAACAAATACACCAAATTTATGCATAAAAATGTGCGCATAAAACATAGTGAAATCAAGAAGTAAAACACATGCACAATACGAAAAAGCGACAACATACACACGCACGATGCAAAGAAAAGTATGGAAAACACGCTGCGGTTGGGAAAACTTCTCGAAAGATGGAGGACGGGGGCGGTGGACGGTGGACGAAAATGGCGGTTAGTCTGAGTTTGTTGGCTGAGCGATGTGATGACTGACTGTCTGACTGACTGACTGATTGACTGGCTGATTGACTGACCCACCGACAGACTGGCTGGCCGGCTCTGAACGGTCACAGGGGATTAGCTTGTCGGCGAAATTAGCGGGCAAAAGATATGGCATTGAATAATTTTTTAAGTTCTTTCTACTATGGGATTTCTGGTTAATCCATTGGCGAAAGTCGTACAGAGGAAACAAATGAGTTAAGCGAGTATTCACATTTTTTTCATAGTAAAATGAAGAAGTATTTATTGGACTGTTAGTTTAGTAAAATGGGTTTTAGATGAAGTTTCAGTTAACGAGGCTTATTGTTCAGAAAAACATTAAAATATATACCAAACTAATTATAACACACTGGAATATATGAATATTTATTTACTCATAGATATGGTATTTAGTATATGCACTAAATTTATATATAAATTAAAACTATTTATTCAATGGAGAAAACAAGAACCACATATTGTATTCAAATTTGACTTGTTCCCCAATTAACAAAATATTTCCCCTGTTATTATGACTGCATTTACATGAAAAATATTACAACAAATATTAAGGAGAAACCTAGATAAGAGCTTTCATAAGATAGAAAACAGTAATAATAATAGTTCTTATTTTTCTCTGTGCATTTTCTTACAGATACAATATTTTCTCATCGATTCGTTTTGCTTCGTTGTTTCAAGTTGCAGCATTGAAAATTTCAATTATTCTATGCACTCGCTGCTTTTTGCATTTCTGGCAAATTTTCCTCTATCGATGCAGTCTCCTTTCCATTTTCCTGCATTTTCTTTTTGTCGTTTTTCGATGTCGATGTCGATGCCATCGTTGTCGTAGTCGTTGTAGTTGCCGTTGTCAGTGTCTCTGTGTCGTCTCATGCGGTTTTATTTTGGTACACAATAGTCTTTGTCTGTCAGCGGGCAATGCTTATTTTTGTTTTTAGTTATTTAATTACAATTTTCTATAGTTTTATTTTTAATTTAATTCATGTTTGTCTTACATCCCACCCGTTTCGGTAACGCTTGGCAAAACATGCGCCACAAATGCCAGAAAAAGTCGTGCAAAAAGATTGGCAAAGATGACAAATCTTTATTGGATGTTGTGTGACTTGGCTGAATACTCTTCTCTTATACTAATTTTTGGTCAATAAATTGTACTACCTTTAGCCCTTGAAATAAGTTTAAATGAAAGGTGATTAAGCATATATTTTGGCATCAGATGTATAAAATAACCTTAGAAAATGTAATAAGCACATTATACAAACGTAAATCAGCAGACTTTATAAGCCTAAATAACCTTAAAGGGCAAGGCTCCACTTCTGTGTCCAAGTATCTGACGAAACCCAGGCATTTTAGGCAATAAATAGAGCATTTTGAAACGATTGCGAAATCAGAATCAGAAACAGAGACAGAGACACACGAGCGTCGTCAAAAGGCGCAGTTGGCCAAGGGAACTTTTCGGCAACTAGACATTTACACACAGCGAAAAACATTGTAGAGTCGATGAGAATATTTTAATTGTATATATTTTATATGAATATATGAATATAAATATAATATTAATATTGAAGTCTAACTTTATGCAATATAGCCCTTTGTTATTATTTTATATTAATTGTGTTTTTCAGATTTCAACAGATATTTCTGTAAAATTATTTGATATGTTTTTCCCTTGTGTAAATATCTGGGTGTCGAAGGGGCGATGATGAGGGCGACGCGGTGCGCCTTACACATGTTGTTGGACATCAGCCGCTGCCTGCACGCACGTACAGTGCGAGACATGATGGAGGGATCCCAGGACGGACGGCAAGATTGTACTCAAAACGCAACAGGCTAAGGAGCTGCCAAATACATCAGATGCCTCTTGCATCTGCATTTGGTTTGGGCTCTCGGCTGGCTTTTTGGATTTTCGTTAGGCAGCTCGCATTGCAGTTCCTAAGCAACTTGTACAGACAACAAAATTGCAACTAACTTAGTGGAGGAATTTATTTAAAACATTCTAGAAATTTTGATTTGCATAAATATTTGTAACTTAAACTCTTCGAGATCCCGGGAAAAGATCCCTTTAAATATTTCCCCGAAAACAAAAACCAATCTAAACGATATACCTTAAACCTTTCTTCTTAAAAATCTGATTGGAATTTGTTTTAAGAGAATTTTTTTCACAAACATCCCTTGTTTTTAATTTTAACATTCTTGTTGTAATTAATTTTTTGGGTGTATCTGCGGGTCTGGTAAATGTGATGGCCAAGTCAAAGTATCTGGGTATTTCGAGCGAGCGCTTGTTGGATTTTAATTAAGAATATGTATGAGCGATGTGTGCGCGTTGCTGCTGCCGACGCACAGTGGAGTGCGAACACTACTGGCCCACTGTGTCACAGTGGGTCGCATTCGCTCCGCTCTGGTCGCTCTCAGTGTGTTTTGTCGACACTGCACATGTATGAACCGTAAGCGTGCGGAATGTTGTCGAGCGCGACGACAATTTGTTTCGGAAAATCGTTGGCAAGGCGCCCACTAAAACACACTAATGAAGAAAGCCAAGGCGCGATACAACACCCATACTAGAGCAGAATCGGCGATAAAAAGAAACCACAATAAACAGGGTATGAAAAACAACAATGATGGCCCAAGAATTCCATGACTAACCCATGATAGTGTTTCGAAAAGGTATTAATATACAAGAATATAGTTGTATATTTTAGAAAGAAATTAAACGAAAATCAACGCAATAAACATAGTAAAAATATTAAACTTATTGTTAATAAAAGGGTATAATACATTGATGAAACCTATTAAGTATCTAAATAACTCAATGTTTACATATCAGAGAATGTGTATTTTTATTTGTTTATTTTCTAATCGGCTTGCTTTATGTGTTTTGGCTCCTTGAACATCAAATTAATGAAGGTCTAAGAAGAAATAATATCCCCCTGTATTACTTTTGTTGTATTGTTATATTATTTTCTGAAGAATTCCTATTTACAATAATCATGTTAAATTTATAGAATCTACCTCAATGTTTATATTTGTACATTTAATTTTTATTTTCCTATTTTCTTAATGGTTGCCTTTGCATGTTTCGCTTGAACTCCTTAGAATGCCTCTGATTTGCTCCCTTGTATATTTTAATAATAATGTAGTTGTCCAACTCGATGGAATAACAATTTGTCTATTTTTTTTAAGTGGCTTGTTTTTATGTTTTCACACAGCCACCGCCAACACTCCCCCTCAATAAAAACGATGAGCACGCGCAGCACTTATAGCGCATACGCCCCGCTGGCCGTGTCATCGGCATCAACATCCAAACAAGAAATTCTCATAAAAATAATATTAATAACTATGCGCAGAATTAGACGGCGGCAAACATACTTATAAACATTTTCATTTTCAATGTTAGACCACAGACTAAAAATAATCGCGTGTAAAATGTTAAAGACAGATTGAAAGCGGCAGGCCTCTGCCAAGGTGAGGAGGATGCGCATGGATTTCGTGGAGATTGTGGGCTGCAGGTGGATACTTCATATCAAAATCCAATTAAAATCATTCGCGCGCTTCGAAAATAAACATAAACTACTTTGTTATCTCACATCCGCATCAATATGAATATATATATATATTTATCGCACATATATCCGCGAATAAAGATGTATACTTTATTTAATGCTGTTGTTGTTTGTTTGTGTATAAGCCAATTTCTGGCCGTTTGATTTGCCGCTCAATAAACAGCGTGAGCATGGGGGGACAACCCCCTATATATGTATACAGAATCACCCCCATAGCACCCCTCCTATATAAGTATGTTTGTGAGTACTTCAATCTTTGCTTTAGTGCCAATTAAACAGCTGTGCGCCGATCGCCCGCTAATTGCCACACGTGCGACAGAGAGAGAGGCAACTGATGCCTTGATTTACATTTCTATTTAATTATCGAACACTTTGCCTAATGAGAACGCCACCCATAAACATTCGAGGCCCATTCCTCGTGGAGTGCCTCGGGGCACCTACCACCCACCACCACCCTTCTTCGCCGCGGCTTTATTTATAATTTTTATTGCACATTATGCTTAAATGGCTTTTGAGAGTTGCAGTTTCTTTTGTACTCCGCTCCGTGAATTGGGTTAACAGTCCGTATAGAGAATGAGTGAGTGTGTGTGTAGCGCTTTTATGGCCTCCAATGGAAACTTTTAATTTCCCAAACTTTCTGACTTAAAATGCGAGCAGGGAAAATGTTTTCCTTAACTCATATTGATTTGGTAATCATTGCGTGCTCACAAGTACAAGTTTATAATATTTTAATTAGGTTTAATATTCTTTTATATATGGTTAAGAAAAATAAGGTATGCATTTAGCACTTTTTTCATGAATACTATGTTAAATTTATTGTTTAATTTGAATGAATTCACAATGAACTCTAAATTAAAGCAAAAACAGCATAATTTGACCAGAAGGATATTTAGAAACACCTTTACGGATTATTTTATAAAGCAAAACATGTTATAAAGAAAATTCTTTTGAATTTCAAAGCGTTAAAAATTTTGTATGAGCAAAAAAGCACACTGTTATATTTTTTTAATTTTGCAAATAAATAAGTCGAAAAATATGTTTTCTAAATATTTGAGAATCACTTTCAGAGGAGTTATAATATAAAACCCTTACTTGTAGAGATCCTGGACATCCCTTAAAGAAAATCATAGATACATGTCAACTCATTTCGGACTTCCCATGACCATTCTTTCACGTTTAAAAATATGTTGCTGACCCCACTAATATTAGAAGATCGCAAATATAATGAGTATCGAGTTGATGGCACTAAAATTAATCACATTTTGATGACATATCGTTTGAGGAATGTTCACGGATACTGGCGATATCATCCGAGAGATACACACAGCCGCTGCCACTCGCCAAATGCTTTTGATTTGATATAAAAATAACAATAGTTGGCTGGCACAGTAAGTGAGCATTAATTTAATGCAGAAAGAGCCAAAGCTTCTTGGGCGGACAGATAGTACAATAAAATGCCTCAGAATAAAGTCAAATTTCAAATATTTTCAAATTCTTGGTGAGTGTAATCAAATTAGTCACACGGCCAGTGCCAAGCACTGTGAGAGACAGGCGCAGTTGACTAATGCACGCGATTAATATGAGGACTAGGGAGGGATCGGGCTAGGAAGGGGTACGGGTATCCTTAGCTACTTAGAGATGACAATCGGAGGCTGAAAGGCAGCAGCATAAAGTGCACAAAACGCCAGGCATAAATCACAACGCCCCTGGTCTGGCTGCATACAAACATATATATGAAATATGTTAATTAAATAAAGACGCGCACACTCATTGGCATCCATGGGAAAGTGCCATTGCAGACGCGGACGCAGACGCGAAAACTGTGACGCCGGCCAGCCAAGCGAAATCTTGGCCACAACGGACACGCCTAGTGAGAGACGGACGACGGCCAAGACGGCGGCGACAATGCTGCACTTTTGGCAGAAAGCAACACCAAAAAGCCCAAAGCCAAAACCCAGCCCAAGCAGACCAATCCGCAGAGGCGACCACGGAATCGCATGCATTATTCACGGCGAGAAATGTCGAAATAAAACGCCAAGTTTTGCAATACGACGCATTACATGTGCTCATCATTAGAGGCAACCAGTACACACTCGTGCTATAAATACACTGTTGAAAAAAACACTTTTATTCTAATAGAAAATAATTACTTTGTTAATAACATTGTAAGCTACATGTTATTCCGAATTTGTCTGATTTTAAAATGTAAAATAAACACCTAGAAAATCGAGTTGTAAGTCAGAGAAATTTGTACCATTTTTTAAAGAGGTTTAAGAGTAAGTTAAGAATTATTGTAATACATTTTTAAAAATCAAAAATACATTTTTAGACCAAAATTCCTTTTAGATTTTATAAATTAAAAGATGACATTGTAAGTTATTAAAAATGTTCAGGTACCAAGGCATAAGAAGAAATCCCAAAACCAATTTAAATAATTAATTTCTTATTCAAATATAAATCAGAGAAATTTTCTCTTTGTGCATTCTTGCCTCAAAAAGGCTTGTACTTTGGCACAATCGTCCACGTTTCATCTATTGTTTGGCGGCTGCCGCCCTGCCGTTGTTGCCCATTGCTGTGGCATAAGTTCCACTTCAAAAAACATAAAATACGCGCCAGAGATATATGTATATTTTTAGCAATCCCGCTCATTTGATTTACGATTTCATTAAATCAGCTAATGGACATACTACCTCTCGCTCCCATACGAATTACGAATAGCGTATTCGCGAGCGAGAATAAAGCGAAACCTGTGCGATCATCTCATCCCTCATACGCCGTGTAGGCCGTCGCTGCTTCTGCTACTTCAGCCGCTGCGCTTTATCGCCGTGGTTCCCCGTCCGAGTCTCATTCCGAGTCGCCGGGGCAGTCCCATTCCCAGTATATCAGCGACCACCTGTCGTTGTCTGTAGCATTCGAATCCGAATCCAAATCGGAATCACAAACAGAACCAGCAACAGCCGCGGTTGCCTTTTGGCGTTCCTGTCGCAGTGCCGCTGCCAGACGTCTTCCAATTAAGTGCTGGTTCTGCACACAACAAAGTTGCAAGGTAACCAAACTGGTTGTTATTTGCTCAAAAGAAAACCACATTAGAGAATTTATAGCACTGCGGAATGGCGTAACAGCGGCTTAAACCGATTTAACATCGAGATTATTGTAAAATGTTGGTATCCTTTATTTATGGCAATAAAGGGTTTCGATAAAAGTCCATCAATTGATAGAAACCTTCACAATAAATATTATATTTATTCAGAGCACATGAAATAACTAAAATGGAAACTAGTTAACAATTAACTTCCTCACAATTAAAAGCTTTTCTGTAATTTTATAATTCTTACTTATTATTGGTACTAACATTGAAATCAGTACTTTAATTAATAAGCCGTTAAATATAAATGTTACTTTTATAGACAGTCAACAATATTTCTCCCTATTTTCCATCGAAACAAAAGAAATTAATATTTTTGTATCCCACACTGCATCAGATGGTAGGTAATGTTGTGTAATAGTGGTAAGGCTCTTGTCGAGAGCCTCCAATTAGAGCTGGGCTCCTTATTTATCCACTCCCTCTGTTGTCCTTTGGCATATGCATCAGATACTTCACAAAGTATTTATGGTTACAATTTCACAAAGTAAGAAACTTTAGAAACTAATTCAATTAGGTATCAGTTTTGCACTGGAGCTTGAAATGTGTGTCTCAATTTATGTATTGATTCATAATTTACGCTAGATAATTTCTGGCACAACAAAGTGTAATTAAATCACTCACATAAGTTTATCATTTCACAAACGAAACTCCATCTCTCTAATCGAATTGAAATGCATTGTTGCGAAACTCGAGGTATTTTCCCTCTAATTCTATTATTCCATGCCTGGCCAAATGTATGTACTTTGCATCAGATAATAATTAATGGATTTGTGGTTGCATTGAAATGTGAAACATAAATTTAGGGTCCTGCAAATCGGATTACCACGAGACCGGTCGGTGGGTCGTACATTATGCATTGAGAGGGAAGGAGGACCAACCATGATGATGTTAAAGCCATCAACATTTTCGATTCAACAAAGTGTATGTATGTTTTATCGCCTGATAAATATTCAACAAATTTCGTATTTCGTATTTTATTTCCACATATTTTACTGCAGGGATTTCGCAAGTTTGTATGGCGGCTCTCTGCAAGGAATTTATTCAAATTATTTTTTATGAACATCCCCAACCCTAGGCACATCCACATCGACAGGCATATCAGCTGCCGCATCCGAGATGATGTTCGCGACACACGTGCCGCAGTTGACGAAAATAAATTCGTGGCTCGGCAACCAGAAATTAATAGTTCATCAAGCAAAGGCAAACGCTGACAGATAAATGACGCGACGGCCATCTCCCGTCGAGACGCCAGACGCGAAGGCAAAACAAACCAAAGTCGCACTACACATATTTTCCAAAAAGGCACTGCCGCCCATCAGTGTTGTCAGCCTGTCCTTATTTCAGACAGACTGAAAGATTTTTGGAAGAGATCTAAGCTGAGAAATATATATATATATTTGGGATCTTGTCTACAAGATTAAGTATTCGTAAATAAAAATGTTGTTCTAATATTTATGTTATTTATTTATTATATTTATTTCATTTTTATAAATTATACCTATGTATAGGTAATTTCAAAATCCCTATTTGAATGTACACTCAAGGAATGGTTTAACATTTCCTTTTATATTTTATTTGATTTCTTTTGTGATTTTCTTTAATATTCCGTTTTAGAAAATCGTGAGTTTCTTTTATGATTGTCCACACGATTTCCTTTTGGGAAAAGAACTCTCGCCTTGAAATACATTCTTTCCTGGCAGCACTGTCGCTGCCCATTGACATTCCTTGGGCGCCTGGCTTCCCTTTCGGCGACTACATTTAGCATGTTCTTCAAAAATTTTAGCCGGATTCTTTGTTTGTTTTGTTTTTTCTTTTTTTTCCTCGCTCTTAGACATGAATAATTACATTTCTAACATAACTTGACTTTCACTTTATCAGCAATAGATCAACGGAGCGGCCTCCATAAGTCATCTGCGCGGATTGCAGATCGTTCACTTTCTTTTACCGCTTTTCCGATTTTCCCTTGACGCAACGCGGAAAGTATTACCGCATATGCCTCGATATACTAGACAAGACAGCCAACGTAAAAGCCAAATAAAAATATAATAAATAAAGAAGAAATTCCTATACCTATTTTACGGTGACGTCAATTGTCTATTATTTCGCTTTAGTCATAAATTTGACTGGCAGGCCACTGGTTTGTTGTTTAGTTTGGTCACTGAAGAAATCGCCGTCATTAGGGTCCCCCCAAAAGGAAAACTCTACCAAATTGCCGGTAGAGGGAGGGAGATCACGAAACGAACCAGATTTCGTGTGATGTTGAGAAAAATAATTGGATTTTCACATCAATGGGTGGTGGGATTGAATGGGGGAAACCAAAGGAATTTGTTAATAAAGAATATGTGAGGTGTACAAAACAAAAAGCTCTAATATAACTTATATCTTATAAGGACTTTTATTTAATAAATAAAGAAACTTGATATATATTTTATAGTTAAGGCCACAAAGACAATTTTAAATTTAGCTTTTAACTTATCACTTACAAGGACAATATTTGTTCGTACATTTTAATTAACTTGCTTAATATTTTTTAATTTATTTAAAATATAAAGTTAACATCCAGATTTTCAACGTCAAATTTATATAAATGCCAGACATGCAATCACAAAAATATGCCCATATTCCCCAGAAAAAAACTTGGTCGACCCAATTTTTTAAATTTAAAGGTTTTTCCCGGAAAAACAGTTCATGGAGGAGGGTGTGAGGTTCCCATGGAATTGTGGTCAAATTTAGCCACAAACCAGAAAATATAGAAAATTTCCATTCGGTTTCAAACATGTTGAGTCGGAATGACGATGCCAACGTCATTGAACTTTGAGCACTGAGATTTTGTTGTTACTATTGGTGTTGTTGTTGTTATTGTTTTTGACTGTCGGTGGTGTTGATGTCGATAGTGATGCTAATGCTTATGCTTATGTGGTTGTTATTGTTAGTGTTTTCGTTTGGTTTTTGTTTTTGTTGACAGTACAAGGTACACCAATTTTTGTTTTGTTGGCAGCACGTTTCCGCCGCGTGAATAGAACAGAAAAACTGGGCAGTGCCAACACCACACCGCACTCTTGTGTGGGTGTTCGAGTGAGTCTCTTTGTGTCAGCACATAATTCAGATGCTTGTTAATACCGCCAGCCATAAATAAGTTGGTTCATTTATCACACGGGGGAAGGAGTCATCACCAAATATCATCGTTATAACGATCATCATCGCATAGCACAACATAAGGCGCAGCAAAAGGTTTTTGTTTTTTGTTAGAAAATAATAATCCTTAGAACCTTGTGACCCTGATTTGAAACTGATATATATTTTGTATATAATTAGATACTTCAGAAGTCAATATAAAAGCCAGAGAAATTTAGTAATTTTTTTTTTTAATCTATAGAATTACTAAACATTTCAAAATGAGTCTGAATGTCATTAAATATCTATATTCTTAGCAGGAATAATGTTTCCTTTTGATTAAATTCGGTTTACATATCATAATTACCTTGAGAAAATTAATTAAATGATTTAAGTTTCAACAAAAGGCTCTCAAAATCTAAGGATTAACTATTTTCACTAAAAAACCCTAACTTAGCCTACTTATTGGTTAGTCTTGGTTAGTATTAATACAACAACGGAAATTTCAATAAAAACAAAAAACTTCAAATCAAACTTTAGCAAGGTGTGTACAGAGAAAGTCACGAAACAGCAGAGTTTCCCAGTAAATGGTAAAGTGTGTGTGTGTCTGCGTTTTTATTAGCTTTTCGGCTTACCGATCGATCGGGGGCTGCATTTGCGTTGAACGCCGCGTCCCACGGTGCGTATGATGAATGTTGATTGTCGTCGTCGTCGTAGTCGTATCCGTCTCCGTCTCCGTTGCTCCTTGAATCGGGCTCACTAATCTGCGGCTATAGCTTTTTCTCTACATACGTGAGGAGCGGTATAATACATAGGCGCAGGTGGTGTGGGTTCATTCATGTATATGCCAGTGCCAGCGGGCGTTGGTATCTGTGACATTGAATCGCTATTCCACCGCCGCTCGTTCCCTCTCTCACTCTGATTGTAGTTGTTGTTTTATTTGGCTTTTCTTTTTGCTTTTTTTGACTTCTCTGTTGTATTTCACACACACGAACGCACAAGACGATGGGCCAGAGGCAAGCGGGCGGACATTTTCCGCCTCGATTTCACATGCTTTCCATCTTTATGTACACACACGCACGCTTATACTCAGGTCACGCCTCGCTCTGGCTGCTATTCTACCAACTTGTCGTCTCTCTGTCCTTTCTTCTTCTCGAGGCGTTTTTAGTTTTAAAAATCGTGGTTTACATTAGTTTAGGGTTGATTCTTTGTAAAGAGGACGGCTTGACACGCTTTCTTCGATTACATCTAAACATCTTACTGTTGGGAGAAACGAGGTCAATGTTAAGGGAGGGAATCCATGAAACTGATTATCCCGAAACTGAGAATGGTGAAAAGATAGATATTTCAAGTACTTAAGAAGCTGGGGTCTCTATTTCTTGTGTCAATTTCGGAAGTATTTAGTTTGTGGAGTGGGATTTGAGTAGTTTTTATTCCCATTTCTCAGGTATATGTACTAACAAATCAATTACTAAGGAAGAGTCTATTTTTATTTGTAAATTTATGTTTTCTATTAGAATTTATTTAAAATTGACAACATGAAACTCTTTTAGATAAAATTATACAAATAATGAAGAATGATTTTTATTGAATGCTTTTAAATTTTATACAAAATCCGTAATTATGTATCCTAGAAATATTTAGATTTTTCAGGGATAGAATGACAATGTATAGTAAGTTTCTTGGATTCCCTTTCATTGGTTTAAAGATGCTCTAAGATTTTATGTGTTTTTTATTTTCACTCCTTCTCCCGCCGCAGAATATGTATCTTTTGGCTTTCGAAAGTTACTCAGAATTTAATTGGCTTTATTATCGCTTTTCGGCATTTCTTTGCTGCACTTGTTCACTTCGGTTTTGGCTTTATGTAATTGCTCTGCTTCATTAAACAGTTTATGAATTCTTGCCTGTGCTGTGCTGTTCTGTTTTTCTGCCTTCCGCTCCTCCTCCTCACCCGCCTCACCCGTGTTTCGACTTCAGTGCATTCTTCGTTATTACAATATAAAACACATTTTTGTTACTTGGCCAACAACTTTGGCCATCTGCAATAACAAGACCGAAGGAGCGAAACGAAAAAAAAAGGAAAATAATAAAAAAAAGCCAGAAACGCTTGCTTCGGGCTTCTCGTTTTAGAACAAAAGCAAAGAAAAAGAAGAGATGAAGAAAGCTTTTAAGAACTGTGGGCCGTTCTTGGGAAATTACTTAAGTTTTCAATGCGTTTTACTCAATTTGACTTTGGGTCGTTGCTGCCGACTTGCCTTCTATCTACCGCTGGCTCACATCCCCTTCCCCCCTTGCGACTGTTGTCAGAATTGGCGCATTAAGCGAAAAAATAAAGCGAGAAACAACAACCAAAAAGGGAGTAAGCGACGGGAGGAAGGCCAAAACCCAGAAGCGCCCTAAAGTGGGCTGCCAGCTAACCGAGTTTTTGGGGCCTTATCGCCCAGCCTGTATTAAATAATACCCTAGCAGGCAGTGGCTTAGGCTGGATGCTAACCAAGGGGGGTTTGGGAAAGTATTAGATCACTAATAAATGGTACAGGATAATAGATATTTTATCAAATTGAAAGAGTTTTCGAAACAGGTCCGAATCATAAGAAATAAGCCTTACCAGGCAATGAATAAAAATACTTTCTTAATTATGAGAAATTAAACTCAACCTCAAGATTCTATTTAAGAGAAATCCCTTGTGGCTTATTTATTTTTGTAAATTGTATACTTTAAACCCCAAAGTTCCTCTTATTTTTTGTAGTATTTGTTAAAGTTTGTATCTTCTGTTGAAGTTTGCATCCAAAACAAGGCTCAACCCCTAAATAGGAAGCTCTTCCTGCGGTGCGCCTATGCTTATATGTATTAGAGAGGAGGCGGAGCACATAAAGAGAAGTCAAAATAAATCGATAAATTCTACATAGATACACAGCATCAGCACAACGGCAACACCAACGACGGTGGGCAATAAACAGCCTACGAATGGCAGTAGCAAGAACAACATAGGCAGCAGCAACAACAAAAGCTGGGTAAAATGTTTTTCGTTTGCCTCCTTGAATTGTCCTTTCACCGCCCGCCGCCCACCGCCCAACACCTACCGCCCAGCACATCCAGCTTCTCATTCAGAGAACCGAATGCGAATACGAATGGGAATACGAGTACGAGTACGAATACGAATGCCGAGCCTCGTGTGTGTGCGTTTATTCGCACGCCTGAATGTCTGCCAGTTCGCAGCGGCCTGTGAGTGTATGGGTGTATCTCGTGCGCCTCGGCAGCTGTATCTGTATCTGTGTATCTGCTTCTGTTGTTCTGTACTCCACATCTCGCTTCGTTTACTTTGCGCGTAAGCAGGTACATATACACACACACACTCCCACAGCTTGGTTGGGAAAAATCAATTAAAATTTAACGCACGTCCACAGGACTCGAGCCTTCTTGAGATTCCTTACGGATTCCCTCCATACACCCGATCCGAGGACAGTCGTAAAAATACGCCTGCCATTTGAATGGCAATCGCGGCCACCTTAGCAGGCAATTTAATTTGTCTAATTTAAATTTTAATTAAAAACTTTTACGGGTTCAATAACTTGCCAAGCAGCAGCCAGAAAAAAAGTCAACAAAGAAAGTAAACAACAATATTCAAATGGCTTTAAGGGAACGCTAGCTGGCTCATTTCCATGTAACAGCTGTCTGTCACTCCCGAAAAACGGGAAAACACTCAGGCTGCCTTCGAAGGAGGTGTCTAAAATTGTTATTCACTTTGTTGCCAAATTAAGTTGAACTTTCTCTGTGCGGGTATTTTGTGTGACTTTTTAATTACCAACAAAAAGACGTCAATGAAATTGAGCCAGGTGAAGGCCTAAGAAACTTTTTCAACTGGGCTTAAAGCTACTTAAAAGAGCTCTTGGATAATTTTGGCAGCAGTCAAGAGAGTATTTCCTCCTTCCTACAAATTGTTTATCACAAAAGCTAAACGAAATCAGCGCATTCCATTGATGTAAACACACAAATCCTTCATATTTTTCAAGATTCACAAATCTTTTGCCAGCGACAGGCACTTTCAATCTGGCAAATTGATGGCCTCTAATTACACACGCAGTGTGCACGATACATATGTATATATATCCATATATTTCGGTATATTCCATATAGTTCCCGTTTGGCTTTTACAGCGTCGACAATGTAAATAAACAACCTGCAAAAATTGCACATGACTCTGCCAATTTTTGAATATTCAGCGGGGCATCTATGATACTGGGGACTGCCCCAAAAGAGGCAAATCCACATCCACCCACTGAAACACCCTCTGCCACTCATAAACACACACCCCCTCGTACACACACACTCGCTCCGCTGTATGCTTGATTTATTTTCAATCTTTGTAGGATGTTGTAAAATATTTTAACGACAGCAATTTTGCCCGCTCGCGGATGATATTAAATTTGTGCCATTGGCCATAATATAAAAATTGTAATGGCAGATCTATTTATTTGCTCGTTCACATATATTTTATATGATAGCTATATTTACCTTTTTTTATAGAATTTTAATTCGATTCGATTTTGATTAATAACACGCAAATTTCAACACATCCTTGAGGCGACTGAATGGCTGTATATCCTGAATCTGACTAAAAGTACAGCTCCAGAAAAGTCCGGGAGTAGCCCGGGAAATGCGATGCAACATTTCGTTGTCATGGTTAAATCCCGGGAACCGCTCCATCGATCCCGATTGCATATCTATCTGCATGTCTAAAATTAGACTCAGCTCCCCGCCAACCGGTTCTGGTCTACTGCAGATGTGCTGTGCACTTGCAGTGAAGGTGGGGGAGGAAACGGGATAATAAAAAGGCTCAATTCATCGAGCTATTGTTTGTGGTTCTCAGTTTAATATGTACATATGTCACAAACCACGACTGCGTATTAAGAGGCACATTAAGGTACAAATAAAGGTCTCAGTTAGGAAAATGTAGGTTATCCCTGGGCCCTGTTTACAACATTTTATTGGTCTCTTTTTGATCTATTCACCTGTTGTTGGATGATTTCAGGGATTTTTTTTTAAGCCAAAAATTCACAAAAAGTTATTCTGCTTAAGAAAAACCCTTAAAAGTAGGCAACCAAATTGACAATTATCCAATATCTACCGGGAATTTTTGATTTCATAGTTTGTGCTCTAATTGTTTATAAAACAAACTGTTTGCTTCCAAGTGCTATTTTAGAGTTCCGAATGCCATTTTTAAATCATCAATGAGACAAAATAATATGAATTCCGTTATTATTCCAAGTTCTCTTTAAATATTTATAAAGTTAAAAACTTGTAGAATAAATTCCACAATTAGCAATCGGATCCTTATTCTATAATTGATTACTTTTCGCCATTTGGCTAACGAAAAATAGCAAACTGAATTGCAGTTATGACATTCAACTTGCGGTCGGCTTGTCAACGGCTAAGTGCCGTTAAATGGGTGAAGGTCAGCGTTGCACTGCGCTGGATGATGGCCTCCGCCCTGAGAGCCTCATCCGCGTCCTCCGCATCATCATTTAGCATCGGTGGTGTGCTGGAGGAGAAGGAAGGCCATTAACAATATGTGGCGGCCTCAAAATCAGCAACTGCAGCGAAGGTGAGCAAACACACACACACACATACGCTGCGGCACAGAGATACACCGCATATACATATGTACAAGTATGTGCCTGCCCGAAAACACACATACGCAGTGTGGGCCAGGCGACCAAAACAACCCCCGCCCAGCTGCCAGTGGTCATGTTTACTCAAACTCAAACACAAATGCTTTCATAATTTCCCATACAAACACACACAAATCCGCACATATACACTGTCAGCACACACACCGCACTCACAAATACATGCATAAATCTTCAGATGGCGCCATTTCACTCCTTTGGCAAACTATAAAAGCCAGCCAGCGTCTGCTGGCAAGCTCCTCCAGTAACATCAATGTTTTGCTTGTTGTCGTTTGCTTTTCCATTCCGAGCAACCATCCTCTAAGCCGCCCCCCTCCCGCACGAACCCCCCAGCTCCTCCTCGCCACCCCCCTGGGCCAGCATCCCTCCAATTACTCACACATTCAACGAGCACTCATTTAAACGAAGCACCCAACGCTTACAGCATAACGTCAAAGTTAACTCCCTGCTGGAGCGCGTGCTTAAGGGGGTTGGGGTGGGTTTCCCGTTCCCCCCAAAGAGCAAGCGAGCCAAGAGATGGAGATAGAGCGATAGAGAAGGAAAGATAGAGAGAGAAAGAGAGAGAGGCAGAGGGAAAGAGGCAAAGAAAGCAGTCGTGCGTTCGTGCCATCCGTTCGTGCGTCCCGCATCGAGCATCCTTTTGCCACTCCGGCTCTCTGGCAACAATGCTCGCTGATGATGTACAATGGGCCGGAATGGCGAAATCATCAAATTAAATAAGGAAATTCCTGGAAAACCTGATTTGTAGGAATAATATAATTTTTTCCAAGAATCTCCTTTTAATAATGAAAAAATTTAACGGTTCCTGAGAATTGCTTTACGAAATTAACATACCCTTAATCGAAATCTAAGCATACATATAAATGAGTGCTGAATTATTAACGAAGATAATAAAAGGAATTTGTTGGTGAATTCTAGCAAGTGCTATAATATATATAATTACTTGCACGTTTTTAATGTGAATAAATGAATGAATAATTGGGACAATTTTTAAAATTAATTAAATGCTATTATGAATTTTAATTTTTTTCTTAATATAATTTGTATAAATAATTTTATGTAAGTTTATAGACAAATATATAATTTTAAATATTTAAAAGTTACAAAGAAATATTGAGACAAAAAATAGAGAACAGATTAGGAATCAAACTTTAGCAAAGACAACATTGGTTTTATTTTGGGTAGGAATCATTTGAAATGTTTAAATATCCTTTAAACTGACTTTTTAGATTGCTGAATAGCAGAATTCATAAGTTTAAAATACTTATATTTAGATCTGAATACCTAAAAATGCATAATATAGACGTTTCAAGAAATCTTCTTAAAGTTTCAGTACATAAAATTATAAATATTTTTATATTTCTTAAAATATTTTATTCAAATTTAAATGAAGTGGTTTGTGACTGTAAGTATTATTTAAAGAAGATTAATTTGAGATTATTTTCTAAAATTTTTAAAAAGGAGAAATTAGTTAATAAAAACTATATTTCGAAAACTGTCCAAACTGAACTTTCAATTTTTTGAACTCTCACATTTTTCCCATTGCTGACAAACTACAACATTTAAAATGAAAACCAGCTTGCCGCTAGACCCTAATAGGAATAAGATGCAGGCTCAAGCGGTAAGTGCTCCGATGCTGCGATGGTCCCTTGTGGGCTTTACATTTAACGTTCAAACTTTATCAACGAATTTAAATTCAAAACTTTTTTTAGAATTTTTAACTTTTTTAAGACACACCACTGTACCACCCGACACTCGCGCACACACACATGCTAACAACTCATTATTGGAACATTGTAGTGGCATTGTCAGATACGGGTACATTCCATTAAAGCGTTCCGAATGTTGTTACGGAATTGACACAGTGTGCAATCGTCCTTTGGCATCATCATTCCATCCCATCCCCCCTGGTATCCTTCGCTTCGATTCATTCTCTCTTCTTTGCTGCTTTCTGTTTTTCCTCATTTTTCGTTCTTTCTTTGGTTTTCGTTATGTTTTTTTTTGTGCGAAAATTTACGGGCGTACACTTGTATGTGTACGCGTATATGTGGGCTACTATGTTAAAAGTTTGAGCGGCCACACCCCCTGCCGCCCACTCCTGAATCACGAACAACACAGCAACTTGTTTGTGTACAGTGGGTGTGTGTATGTGAATGTGTCTCTTGGCAAAGTTTTTGGCTACTTTTATTTTTTGGTTGTTATTTAATTGTGTTTGTGTTGTTGTTGTTGTTTTTGTTGTCTCGTGTTTGACTTCTGAGTTGTTGTCGTTGTCATCGCTGAAGCTGCGATGTTGCTGCTTTTGCTGCTAGTGTTGTTGCTGCTGTTCTTGGTTGTTGGCTGATAACTTTCGTTTTAACTGTCAATGAAGGCAATTGAAAGTTGCCCCGATTGTTGTGAAACCACCACAAATTATATATTTCGCCTTTAAAGGCAGGAATTCCCAACTCTCCGATGCGAGGCTTTAATTTAGGATCGTGTTTTCAAGGGATTAAGCATGGGGGAACCCCCATATAACACGAACACAGGCGCACAAAACTAAAACTATGACAGCCAGCTGGGCGTCCGACTTGGCTTTGGATATACTATATATAGCCCCAGCACATTGTATATCCTCTGAACCAAACACCACAGCTCCGACATTGTAGATACATATGTACGCAGAGTCACATAATCCCGACGCACACACACACACACATACAGGCAGAAACAGAGGGAGTCCTGCGAGGGAGCGAGCAGGAGAGATGGCCGAAACACAGTTAGCAATTTACTGTATTGTATTATGTATGAATTCTCCTATGTTTTTTAACGCCATCTTGGCACGGGGAAAAAAGAGGAGCAGCCCCGAAAATCCTTGCATTTTATCCTTAGTTGTTATACACACGAATGCACAGCACAGCACACAGAATTCGCAAACTTTTAAAACTTTTGAGAGATTTTTGCTATCAACTATTTTTCGGCCAAGAACGAACAAGTTACAAAAATCAATGCGCGAAGCGAGAGCTCTTCACTCCGTTTTCTTCGATTCTTAGAATTATTTGATTTTCACCAGCACTTTGGTTGCCTTTTCCTTTCGCACAGACCTTTGTCGTTTGTTGAAAATTATTGAAATATCATTTATTATATGTATACATATCATATATACACGCGTTTATTTATTTATACTTGTGTATACGCATTGAGTTTTGAACGTTAAAAGTTTAGTTTAGCTATGCTTTTGTCGCTTCTTTTTGTTTTTTTTTTTTATTATTTATCGCCAACTACTTTGTCTAGATTTTGTTTTATTTTTTTTACTATTCTGTGTTGTTGTTAGTGTAGAAAAAATTAAAAACGCGCCGTTGGTATAAAAATGTCTTTCAGCTAATGCGATTTTAACGTTTTGCATGCGAACCAACAACTATTTTGGCCAAGTGCGCGCTGCCAAAGCAGAAGCTCTCCCACAGCATCCGAGCGTTGGACCGACGGATGCCGATGGACGATGCTGAGAATTGTGAGATACTCGTACTCAGAGATACGAGCACAAGCGAGCAGCAGATACTCCTTGCTCAATGTTTTGATGCCGGCGCTTGCGCCATCTCCTCGCCGGGCATTGCCAGATTCCATTTCATGAATCTGCCATTCGCAGCGGTTGCTCGGATGCTGCCGAGCGCGCGCGTTTTTCAAATCACTTTTCTTCCCCTGAAAATCTCGAGTAATTAGGCCGCATTTATGACTTAACTGGAACCATGAAATCGAGCACAAAAACAACAATTAGTGAGTAATGAGAGGGTGAGGAGCAGAGCGGCGATCACGTGAAGAACTCGCGTGTCGCAAAGGCAGGCGGATGCGGCAGGCAGACGCACCGAGATCCGATGGACAGACACGGGGCAGGCAGGCAGACGACGCCGGGTCTTGATGATAACGATGAACGCTGAACAACATCAGTTTTTCAAATAACAATTACAGTGAGGACTTGTTGGTGTTGATTTCGAATTTTTTTTAGAATTAACTTGGTCATAAATGATACATTTTGCTGTATTTTTTTATTTCGGAGAAGTAAACACTAATAACTACAAGAAGTTGAAGTTTTAAGTTTAAAATATATCAAAGAAAATAATATACATAGTTAAATTATTTATTAATTTACATTAGTAATGGATAAATAAAAAACCGTAATTAGACAAAGGCATATACTATTCTGTACCATCCACAGAATAATTCATTCTTGGAATCTATGAAGGACCATTTCTTAAAATTATATTGATGGCTCAATATTTACAATATTTTCCTTTAAATTCTATCTTATTTCAGCTTATTGAGCATCAAATATGTCCTTTAGCAGGTTCTACTGTGCCCTGTTCCCTTTATAGAAAACCCAGCCGGCGAATACCGAAGGCAGCTTGTAATTTCCTTTATCAGCCGGCGGTCAGGTCGATGGCGGCAGCAGCACCGCGTTATGAAATCTCGGACCTGCGGCTCGAGTGCTATAAATATCGCAGGTCTCGTGCTAACCAACTATCAGTGCCGAAGGAAACGTGCCGGGCAACGTACAGCCAGCACAGCTCAGCTCAAAATTAGTCCCCATAACTAAATAACAATGAGGCTGCAGTTCTTTTTGTTATGCCTTGGCCTGAGTGCCCTGGTCAGCGGAGGAGGTAAGTCCCACGCAAAGTCACAGTGATCTACACAGAAAACTAAGCCAACTGTACTATTATTTACTATAATCAATAGCCACCTCCCATGAGTCCGAGAGGCGGATGCATCCGGTTTTTTCCCTGGCTGGTTCCAACACCCTGGGAGGCCGGTCCAAGCGCGCCATGCCACAGATCGTCTTCGATGCAATGAAAGCCGAGGAACGCTATGCCGAATACTGGCAGAGCCTGGCGGCCCAAACCCTGGAACAGCAGCTGGAGAGCAAGCTGAGACTCAATACCCAGCTAGCTCGCAACCTGATGCTCTTCATCGGCGACGGCATGTCCATACCCACAATCACGGCCGGTAGGGTGTACTTGGGCGGCGAGGAGAAGCAGTTCGCCTTCGAGCAGTTTCCCTATGTGGGTCTGAGCAAGACCTATTGCGCCAACATGCAGGTGGCGGACTCCGCCTGCACGGCCACCGCCTATCTGGGCGGAGTCAAGGCTAACTACGGCACCATCGGAGTGAGTGCGGCGGTGCAGTTCAAGGATTGCCAGGCGCAGGCGCAGACCGCTCACCATGTGGCCTCCATTGCTGCCTGGGCCCAGAAGCAGGGAATGGCCACCGGATTAGTAACCACCACGTCGGTTACGCATGCCTCGCCAGCGGGGGTCTACGCGCATCTGGCCAACCGGAACTGGGAGAACGATGCCGAGGTCGTGGGAGATGGTGGAGATCCCAGCCTCTGCCCAGACGCCGCTGTTCAGCTGATAAACAGTCCCGTGGGTCAGAAGCTCAATGTGATCATGGGCGGTGGTCGCGAGAACTTTCTGCCTAAGAGCGTCACGGATAGCAGTGGAGCACCAGGACGTCGCCTGGATGGACGCAATCTCATTGAGGAGTGGAAGAACCAGCACACCAATAGCGCTCATTACGTGGAGAACCGGCGGGAGTTGCTTGACCTCTCCAATCACACTTCACGGGTATTGGGACTGTTTGCTCCCTACCACATGGCCTACCACCTGGACGCGAATCCCAGCGAGCAGCCCACGCTGGAGGAGATGGTTCAGGCTGCCATGAACATCCTGGAACGTCAGAGTGCCGGTCGGGGCTACTTCCTGTTCGTGGAGGGTGGTCGCATTGATCACGGACATCATGACACCTTGGCCCTGCGAGCCATCGATGAGACGGCAGAGTTCGACAAGGCGGTAAGATTGGCCAGGAGTCATACCAGCACCGATGACACCCTGATAGTGGTTTCCTCGGATCACTCGCACACCATGTCGCTGGCGGGCTACTCCAGTCGAAAGAATGACATCTTTGGAATCAACAACGGACAACTGGCGTCGGATGATCTGCCATATGCCACCCTCAGCTATGCCAATGGCCCTGGCTACGACAGCAACTATCTCAGGGAAGGCGGAGCCGTTAAAAGGAAGAACCTGCGAGCCATCAACATGAAGAACAAGGACTTTATGTTCCCGAGCACTGTACCCCTAGAGTCGGAGACACATGGCGGCGACGACGTAGCCGTCTTCGCCAGTGGACCCTACGCCCAGCTCTTTACCGGAGTCTATGAGCAGCACTTCATCCCGCACGCCCTCGGCTACGCGGCTTGCCTTGGCGAACGGAATATGTGCGCGGATGGAGGCATCGCAAGAAGGCCACGGTGAAGTTTGTCGCTGTCAAGGAGAAGTCTCAGGGATCACGGTATTATTCTCGTTTATGAGAGCAGCCACTAGGTTAAGTCAATATGTTAAGGGGAGGGCAAAACATCGATTTGTATAAGAATATAAAACTATCTCCAAATTCAAATTTGATACCTTTCAACCGGGGGACCTATCGATAGCGTACTAAAGCACGGTATCCAGACAGAGAACAAAGCAGGGACTGCTGCGGTGAGTCATCTCTATTTATAGGTGTGAGAGATGGATAGCAGAGAGATCGAGACAGAGAAAGAGAACGACACAGAAAAGAAAGAGACCAAGATTGAAAAAAAAATAAAAAATAGAGAAAAAGAGAGGAAAAGGAGGAATCTATCTCTCGTAAACGCAAAATCTATTTCTCTTTATCTATCTATCTCGCTCTCTTTTTCTCACTATATCTCTGTGTATATGTGTCTCTCTCTCTATTTCCCTCACTCTCTCTTCTTTTTTTCTCGATCTCTCTCTCTCGATCAATCTCTCTCTTTCTCCATTTCTCACATCTATAAATAGAGGCGCCTTGCCGCGGCAGCCGCACTCTGTCCGCGGCTTTCCACCCGTTCGCATTTGTGCTAATAATCGAGTGTTAAAAAGTGTGTTAATAAATGTGTGACGAACCTCTGCACTCGAAAGAACTTATAAATCGATGAATCTCGGCCAAGTTATGGACTACATTTTGTGTTTCAGATTGGTTTTGTGTAGAAAGGAGAGGATTTTTTTTTAGTTTACTTTTTATCAGGTTATCCAGGCGGAATTTGCATTCAATCGGATTTTGATTCCTAGTTTTTTTGGGCTGACCGGATGGGTTCGGCAAAGGTGTAAATTGTGTCCCCATGATCCTCCCTTAACGAAGCTCAGATCCCTTTCCTAATAGAGCCCATATCAAATCATCCGAGTACCTTGGTCATGTACTGGGAGCTATCCAAGGGGGGCACGTTTTAATCTAAAAAGAATCAAAATAACGTGTATGTTGTTTCAAATATTGCCGGTTGTCAAGAAAGTATGACCGCATCGTGGGCGCTCATAAAATGCCGAACGAGTAGAAACAGAGGTCACACTTCAAAAGAATAATCATTTTTCCGCTGCATGAAAAAGAATAAAAATTTTTCAGCTGCGTGACAAATTTAAGAAGTTAATAACGTGCTTAAGAACTGGAATCCGTGCTTAAACATTTTTCCGCTGCGTTAAAATTTAAAGAACTGGATATCGTGCTTTAACGATGACCGTTATCGATTGAAAGGCGCCAAAAGCAACCGCGCATGAAGATTTTCTCCCCTCGCGGAAACGGCCACACAGCGACGGAGCACAACAAAATACGTATTTTTCTGCCCCAAAGTCGAAAACCAAGATAACGCAGTGCTGCAGGAGCCAATATCCGATGTAAACGATTAACTTAAGTGAGTAACATTGCCGGACAGCAATTCGTCACATTTGCGCAGTTGGCCAGGCGCTGAACGAGCTTTCCAGAAGAGTGTTCGTGCGTCCGTGTGTGTGCGTGTGTGAGCAACCAGTTTCCTTGGCTCCGCGACTTGCGCTTCTCGGATTTGCCATGTGTGTATGTAACGAAAACAATAACACTTTGCACACGCAGTGCACAAGGCAGTCCAAAAGTTGGCCAATTCCGGATCATCACCAGAAGCGGCCACAGCAGCCCTGCACGGCGATTACGTTGACCAGCCAGCCGGGAGCTTGATTTATTAATAATTATTGCCCATTGGCGGACTGTGTGTAGTGGTGGCTTCAATTGTTGTCGTCATTCACCTTGAATCTTGAATCCGGGCAAGGTAAGCGTCCAAAAGTCGCTCTGGATATATATCGCCACGCTCCATTGGACGCTATGCGATGCCCTATAAAGCGGTCGCATAGCAATTTCGCTCGCCATGTGCTTGCATTCCACCATGACTTTCAGTTGTTACACGTCGACAAGACAATTGCCTTGCCAGCGGTCGATGGCTTATCAGCCGCTGCAAGGGATCCACCGATAAGCGAGCCACTTCTAATCACAGATTATGACTGGAAACAATTGGGATATATGTATCGTTAGGCACGCCGTTTCAAAGTATTTTATTTTGTCGAATAATTTTGTTATGTGTAGAAAATGCAAGTAATATTTTCTGGCAATAATTTGATTGAAGTGTCGAGTAATTAGGCTTGATCAATAAATCGAAGATGTTTTAAGACTTTCATACTCTTGCAGGGTATAACAATTTTTGGTCAAAAGTTTGCAAAGCAAGTTATTTTCAAATTTCAATAGCAAACTGCAGGGTATAAAAACTACGGTTTCGCAAATTAAGCTCTCTTTCTGGGTAAACTTCATATAAGTTATTTAAGATTGAAATGTCTATTTTCCTATTAAGATGTTTATTTTCAAAATGTTATTTTTTTTTTTTAACTTCTGGAAAACTTAAGTAGGATCTTAGCATTTTATTTTACTAAGTGACGGTTTTAAAGACGTTTAAAATACATTTCTCGGAACGTTTATTCAAATCAAATTTTAAGTATATCAGAATGGAATTCAACAGATTTCTTGTGGAATTCATAAACACTTTTGAATGCCAAAATTAAATCGAGAAAGATTAAGTTTTCTTGAAAAATCGTTAAAATTTCTGGTAAAGTTGGTTTTCCATGTTATCACAACTCTATTTTGGTTTAAAGTTTTTGGAGTAAACATACAGCGATATTTCGGGTTCCCATTGGCCTGAAAAGATTTCAGTGGCAGCCCAAATCCATACATGCATATATGTACATATATTAACCCAATTCCCTATGACTAATTCATAGCATCTCGGGCGCTGCCAAAATTTCTCTCTAATTAATTCTTAAACAACATAACACAACAATGGATGCATTAGAGACCCCCCTATTGGGTGCAAGACCTTTAAACTGATTAATCGTCAATTTTGATACACTCGCACACATGTGCATCGCTGAATATTTTCTATTATTAATTGCTGCCTTGCCAGCGGCGATCAAAGTTTTGCTCACTCTTGGCAGCGGCTTCTCCCCGTGTATTCCACGCTCTCTGTCTGTTATTCTCTTTGTTTTGCATTATGTGCTTTGTTTTTTGGCTCAGTTGTTGCTTTTGCTCGGTTTGTGCAACATTAGCGGGGATTCACAGTCCGGTGAGGGTTTGAAAAATCATGGAAATCAAATTTTATTACACAACTGTGACGCTCTCCTCGTCATGTATTGCCTTTATCTTTCTCTCTTTATCGAGCACATTCGATTGAACTTTGTTTCGATTGGGAAAGTCGCGCAGAATTCGCTTATGGCTATAGATTAGCTTCCCCCACAGATACCATCAGCTGTGTCAGAGAACGCGACTTTATTATACCATGTACCGTAGGTACAAAGGTATATTAATTTTGTGCAAATGTATGT
>JAEIHY010012496.1:0-26122 GCA_018904565.1 Drosophila tsacasi
TGTAAGCTGCAAGGGTATACAAACTTCGGTTTGCCGAAGTTAGCTTCCTTTCTTGTTATGGTTGGGAGTTTTAAAGAAACGGGGAATAACCTGGCGGGTTCCAGCTTTTACCCGTATATACTTCAAAGTTATTTAAAAGGACCGAATATTAACCGAATATTATCCGTTTTTGCAATGGTTTCTGGTTCCTACCTTAATTTTGAGATTTTAACTAAATACATTGCAACAAAGTTATAAATGTAAGAAAGTGCACAAGCAGCACAGCAGAGCGACAAAAGAGAATAACAGTAGAAAAACAAGAGAGAATAACAGCAGAAGAACAGTAGAGCAGCAGAGAGAGAGAGATCGGCAGAAATAAGGCAGTACAGCAGAGGAGAGCGACAGAAGAAAGCAGCAGAAGAGGAGAAAGGAGAACTACAGGAGGAAAACAGAGCAGCAAGGAAGAGAGCGTCATTCGGAGAGTGGATTACAGCAGATAGAAACGAAGCCGTGAAGAAAAGCCGGAAACTTATAGAAAAGCCGTTTAAAAAGCTGAGAGCTAAACTTAAGCTTGTAATTTCCATTGTTAATATTAATAACTACAACATACTATTTTAATGAACTCTGAGTTGAGTATATCTCATCTTACATAAATAGTAGCGGTATCAGCGGATAGTCTTCGCTATTTACTTACCCGAGTCAAACAGCCCAGAAACAGAAAAGCTCCGTATAAAAAGAATGTATAATATATATGGGATGTAACAACTTGTCGTATGAAAGATTATCGCTTCGTGGCCTATTCGATTTCATAAAAGTTGCTGTGAAGGGGTTTTTTTTATTTGTTTAGTTTTTAATAAAATTATTTTTAATCCTCCCACTCTTTACAGCGACTTCATTGTGGTCTGCCAGAAGGCGCTGTTCATCAACGAGCGGATCATTAGCGCTGACCAGAAGGAGTACCATAATGTGCTGAAGGAGAACTACGAGAAGCTGTGCCAGGCGCTCAGTGAGTTGCTCGACGACGAGTCCTTCCAGCCGCTGGGCGACGATGCCGACAGCATAAATCAGCGCAACAGCATGGCTTTGTTCAACGCGATCAGCGGCGCATCCCATAACTCAAGTACTGCTTAAGTTCAGCAAAACAAAGATACCGAAGCTCAGATATCAGAAACTCAGATACTCAGATACAGATACACGCACACCTAACCAGAAAGCAAACGAATACCAAGTGCGCACTGTATTTGAGAATAACACCAGCAGAGTAACCACAACGTATTTAGTCGTAACCTAGACTTGTTTGGTGTTCCCTTGTTTGATGTTGAAGTTGAAATTGAAGTTGAAGTTGAAATTGAAGTTGAACTTGTCTGGCGGCAGGTAAAGCGCAACTTTTGGGCTTTACGGTTTGAGACTTGGCTAACGGGGGCTCGCATGTGACTAACCCCGCATGAAAATCCGAAAAACAAACCCTGCATCACTGTGGTGGCTATTAATCCGACCCAAAAACACACTAACCGTAAGCCTCAATGCAAAATTCTAACCAAAAACTAAATGTTTTCTGAGCTTTTTTCCCCCAAACGCTTTTGCCATTCTGTATTAACGACATTTTTGTAATTCTCCCGTTTCTTAGGACCGTATTTTGTTGAGCAAAATACCAGCAACAACACCCACCACCACCAACACCACAACCACAGTTCCCACATAAACACACAGAACTCCACACAACATGCATAAACGATAACCGAACTATAAGTTCCCTAAGTTCCAGTTAACCGAGAAATCACTTGTTAATTTCTACGACTAAGCTTAAGCTAAGCCCGCTAAGGCCAAGGAAGAATGGGCTTAGAGGGTTAATGCACCCCTGATTGTTGTTAGATTTTTATGTTGAACGATTGGATTTTTAATTTCCTTAAAAGTGTTTGTATATTTTTAGGCACAACCCGAAATTAGTTGTAAATTTAGCCAGTAAATTGTATATTATTATTATTATCATTATTATTATTATTTGGACTTTCGCCAGATTATTGTGTGAACCAGTTACTTTATTAGATCGAATCTGCTAACCTTGTGTCTTCTTCAAAACTCGAAATGGCTAAACAATATTTGAATTATCTAAACGTATTCCTAAACGAAGTTAGTTGTAATGTTGTAACAAAACTAGACGAATAAGTTCCAGCAAGCAAACAGAACTTACCAAAGTATTCAGATAATGGAAATACCTATTAAACAGATCTGCGGATATATACAATATATATATATTTACATACATGCATTTTCTAGTGAAATCGTACTAAATACAAATATACGCATTAAATGTTTAAAACAAAACACAAAAGGGCATTTTACTGTTGGGTTCAATTTTCGTATTTATTAACAATTTGTTTAAAATTATTTAACAATTTTGTTTATCATGCGCGGATCGACACAGAAATGTTATTCAAATTTGGATTTTAGAACTAAACCGAACAAACGAATGTTAGGCGCTTTGGAAGCCATCAATGTTGGATTGAACAGTCACTGAATCAAGCAATCAATCTCGTCAAATCAATCAATCAATCGTCAACCAATCAATGTTCCCTTTAAGGCTACATAAATATGTAAATTTTATCATCTCCACTTAGGCTCTAGTTAAGAATTACAAGCGGACATTGGGGTTCCGGGAGCGGACGAAGTTCAGCAGCTCGTCGGAGTCCTCGCACACGAACGGCTTGATGTGATGGCAGGCCACGTCGTGCCACTTGATGCCGTCGTTGTAGAAGTTGTTCAGGATGGACAGGCAGCTCTCGTCATTGCCCTGGGCAGCCTCCCTGTTATCCGGCTGCGGCTGCTGGTAGCCACCCGTGGCCGACCAGTCGCCGGTGTTCCTCTGCGAGGTGGGTCCAATCTTGGCCCCCGATCCCGACCAGAACCAGCCGTTCTCATTTGGTGGCTGCAGATCGGGCCTGTCGCATCCAGCGAAGTTGCACTTCCTGCCCGAGGTCCAGATATAACGCACATTGCCCCTGGCGATCCGCTGCTTCACAAAGTCATTCTCCTGCGGAGTCTCCAGCGAGACGGCGTCCATGCAGTGCCGGCGGCAGATATTCCTAGCATCCAGCCAGTCCACCTCGAGGCTGCGGGTGGGAGCATGCTCCCAACTGAAGAAGTACGAGTGGGAGACACCCCTGGCATCCCGGTAGCTGGCATGGCGCACGCGGTTCGCACAGCTCCTCGGATCGGGCAGGGCCAGACGACGCTGGGCCAGGGCCATGGTGGCGCTCAGTGCCAGCAGCAGCAGGGCACGCAGAACAGACATATTTGGAGAGCTAAAAAGTAAAGAATTAAATGCAAAAACAATTAAAAATTAAATTTAATTTTCTGGAAAAATTAAAACAGAAATTCTATCAAAAATAAATATGTAATTCCTTATATCTGCTTCAGAAATCAAGAAATTTATATATTTTTAAGGTACTGCTATACCAATTACTCTGCGCAACAAATCCAGAATGACTTAACCCGCTAAACTCGGCCTAAAACTGTTTAGAAAATTCGATTTTGACTCGAAATCAATCTGATTTGCTTTGGCCCCACCCAAAACCCATTTCCGCTTGGCTGAGTCTCGCTTGGTTTTTATGCAAAATCAGTGATTGGAAATGCTTTGCATCGATTTTGATCAATTTTGAGTGTGTTTTGTATATGGAATTTGTCGCTTACAATTGTCATTTTGCACAATTTGATTCCATTTCGGCTAATTAAGTAGTTTTCCATTTCGGAGAGAGGCCTTCAACCTGGTTTCTATTTCGTAACGTGAGAATTGTTCCCCGCACAACAGAGACGAGACCTGACAACAGTCTATGCGATGATGTCGGAGGCACCATAGTTAGTACCTATGCAAATGGCTTTATTGTTTTTTATTTGTACATAAAAAAAAAAAAATTAAACATGAAAATTGTATGCAAATTTTTATGGGTCCATTGATGGACGACAACTGGTTGTTCTGGCAGCTAATCAAAATTACATCTTATATAAATTATCGACTTGCAATCAGGTCCGGATTTAAATTGGCTGATCTCAGCTGGGGATTGACTAACGCGCGTGCTGAGCACTAGACAAAAGACTTAATTATCCCAAACTAACCAAGCAAAACGGTTCAAATAAATTACTGATGATTGGACTTGATCTGAACCATTGAAAAGAAAATTGGATCGCTATTATTTCAGCGAAAAAATGAATTAACTAAAATTATGAACATTCATTTATAAATTGTATATAAATTAAATTTGGACATTGCATATTTCTTTAAATTTTTTTCAGTTCAGTTTAATTTAGTTTTTTAAATTAAACAAGTTACCGAAAACTTAATAATGGCTTAATACTTTAATCATATAATAAATTTTTTAAGTATGGTAAGTTTAATGGTAAATCTTATAAATATTTTTGTGATTTATTTTAAATCAAGAAGAATTTACTAATTTAAAAATTTACTAATCTACAGTAAAACGAAAAAATATTATTCAACAAAAGTATATTAAAATTCCCAAGAGAATTACTTGATTATTTAAAAAAAAACCATTGAATGTTGTGATCGCCTAATTATTAAAATAAAAGCTATTTAAGGCCCCTAAATAAAAATTAAGTATTCATTCAGGAAAATCCTGACTAGTGCCTTGAAACAACAGTTTTTTTTAGCTCTATTAAGGTGACTGGGTAAATTTAAATTTATAAATAAAATGATATAATTATTAATAAATTTATAGCAATTCTGAAAAAAGAGAATTTGAAATATTTTCAGCTAAAAGTAATAATACAAAATCCATGTATCTAGGAGGTAATAGATAGTATAAACACTGCTTAATGCGTGTGTTTTGATTCCAATTTAAAACTCATTTCTGTGAAATCAATCAACCTAAAAATGGTTTTGACCGACTTAACTCTGTTTTTTTTTTCTCCCAGAATCAATAGCATTTTTAGCTGACCTTAAAAAAATTACCAAACCGTAACTGACCTAGCCCAAAAACCAAAAAAAAGAAAAAAAAACCTGACCTAGCCAAAGCCAAGGAACTGCCACTCCCCGCCCGCCAGCTGGGAACTGTTCCATGTGCTCTGCCCATCAGTCAGAGGCATTCCAGTACGCAGGCGTTTCTGGCTCAGCCGGAGCCCAGAGTTTGTCTTGCGCATACCAAGCGGAGAAATACTCGCAGTTAATGGAGAAAGTTGCCCGCGTTCGGGGCTCGAGGCCCCGTTGCCCCGCTGGCGTCGACCATGGTCATGCATTACACATATTGCCGGATCGGTCGCCCTGGCCAATATTCGAAACTCTTCCGCCTGATAACAGGCCGAAACCGAAAACCGAAAAAATTTGGTCGTCTTCGGTTTTGGGTTTTGTTTTGGCCACGCGCAATTGCATGTGCTTTTATTTATATTTTTTGTTCCTCTTTTTCACGGCTTGTAAATTTTGTAATTTGAATTTCCGTTGCCTCATTTGCTCTTCCTTTTAAAGGCAAGCCATATAGGTGTATGTACAGGTTTTTTACCTCTGCTAATTGCCGTGGGTAAGGGCATTGACAACTGCTGAAATATTTCCGAACCAATTGTCTTCACCATCGGGCACTTGCCTTCTCCCAAGTAGCTCTCATTTTTGTCTCATTTTGTTTTCTTTCTTTGGGATTTTGGGTTTTTGTATTGTAGTGCGTCTCGTTTTCTTCTCTTACGCAATATTTGCCTTTATTGAACTCCTCTCAATGAACGCACTTGTAAATATAAATTGTGGGAGAAAGGCATTTGCTTTGATGGCTAAATGACTAATGATGATTTTAGGCTCTTTAAATGGTTATCTCTTTTATATAATTCACCTGTGTGCGGCGTGCAAAAAGCAACCTTCAAAACGTGCTCAATAGCCAAATAAATATTACAAAATAGCAAAAGCAAAAAAAATAAAAAATAATAATAAAAAAGAGCAGTCGAAATCTTTGGCGGATGATGTTTTTCCAAGCACACATCTGTGCAGCATTCCGACTCCGAAACCTGTGTTAGATAATTAATTCCAAGCCACTTGTACGTACTTGTGCTGGCTTCGTGGTTGCATCTGCCAAACATTATTTTCTTGTTGTTTTTTTGTTTATTTATTTTTTTTTTCAACCCCTCCCACCATTCCATACATGGCAATTAATCTCCGGCTTATACATTACATTTTACAGAGATCTGCGCTTGCCTTAAAGCAACTGGTTTTTTTTTACCAGATTTTTCCTCGTTGATTGCAGGCAAATTTTATTTATGTATCACGCGCCTCCTCGAGCACATTTTGAGGTGAAGTAAATGGGTAAAAAATTGTCATTAGCTGCTCAGAGCGGAACAGGTGTCTAAATCTTGTGAAGAAGTGGTATGGGTTCGAAAAGAGTTACAAAGATATTTGCCAATCGACAATTTTGAGGGGAATTCCACCTAAGGCAAAATAAAATGGCTTTTAAAATGTATTTAAATATTCTCATTTATTTACTTTACTATTTTTTAAATTTTAAGACAACTTTATGCTTTTTTTAAGAACAGAAAAATTTATAGGAAGATACCAGCACAGTTTACTGTTTAATTATACATATTTTATTTTCTAAACAAAAAAATGTAAGATATATCTATTTAAATATATCTAAAAAGTGCCTTTGGGTGTATGCATAAAATTCCAAATCATATTTCTGTTAATAAAGAATTGTTTATCATTTTTCATATATAGAAATTATTTATAAATATTGCCGGTAACTTGATATAACTTTTTTATTATAGTTTACATACTATTATTGCAATTTCTTGCAGTTAATTCTGTTTATTACGTCAAGAACATTATTACCACATTAAATGTTTACTAATATGATGACACATCCTCATACTATGTAGTTATTTTACCATAAAACTTGTAAAATTTAAAAACGTTAAAAATGTATATGAAAACTAGTAAAAACTCTTCAAGCTTGTCTTTAATAATGTTGTGTAATTTGTTATGAAAAAAAATATATCTCCTTTATTTCGATAGATAAACTTTGTATTACTTTGACCTGTCCTCATAATTATTTTACAATATATAATTTATAATTTATTTCAAATAACGTATAAAAATAGATTTAAAAGCTCTTAAGAATCTTTTCCAGCTTCTCTCTATCAACCTATCTATAATTTAATGTTAGCTACCTAGATTGGCTTCTGCCATTTCCTGTTAATTAGAAATCAATCGATAAGCAGGCATTTCTCCAGAGAAACCATCGAGAAACTTGCACTTGCAGCTCGTTTCTAGAACGAAGACCAAGACGGGTTTCAGGTTTCTTATTGCAAGCAACGCCTCGCCGTGAAGCGATGACAGTAATTATTAAGAAGACGGATTTGCCAGCTGCTGCTGCTGTTTCTTCTGGCCAACTTGATGGGCTGTTGCAAGCCACAAAGCCACCTTGATGCATATAGATAAAGCCCGCTCTTAAGGCAGTCTCTGTCTTAATGCTAATTAGAATGGATTGCGACATCCGGGCATTGGGTCAAGTGACTTGACCTCTTTCGGGCGGAATAAAAGGGAGCAGGATGCTGCCGTCGTTATGAAAGTTTCACGCGGATGCATCGCGCGAAACGGAGGCGACGCTTTAATTGCCACGGCCTGGGTCTGGTCTTGGCCAGATCTGGTCTGGTCGCGTCTTGGCCCGAAGAAGAAGCCGCTGGCCGCCGAGAGCAGAGTAAACAATATGCAGAAAAACTGGACAGACGGTAGAAGAAAGTCTGTCAACGGCGCGCGGCGGCGGCCAGTTTGCGGAGCAGACAGGCCGAAGGAGCATTACTTTTACTGGTCACCAGCTCCAGCAGCAGCACCTGCGACTTACTGGTTTTCTCGGATGAGCAAAACACAAAAATGCCACAGACAGTGCACTGTCAGCGTTGGAAACAATAACAATGAAGCGAAATGATAGTGAAAATGGTCATGTTTCTTCGTTCGTTTTGGTCATCGCATGAATAAGTATTTATATGTATGTGCAGGCCATATCAATAAATATTGACAGGCGAAAAGCGAAGGAGGAGACATCAGAGCGGGAGGGGGCGCGTGACAGGCCGCCTCTTGGAATCTTCTCAAGTGTCTGGGCATCTTCACTTTCATCTGCGTAGCCAGGTGCTAATGAATTGCCCAAATTGATGGTTGGCCAAATAAACAAGCCGGTGGCAGAAGGGAAAACATTACAAAAAAATACGGGGAAATAGACAAAGTCATAGTGCGGTTATAGAATTTTAAAGAAAAATAATAAATAAATATTGTTTATGTCTAACGGCCTTTTGAATAAAAAAATTAAACATTGAATATGTATACCCAATCTTTTCCTTTTTCTATATTATATATAAATTACTATAATTAAATTTTATAATAAATAACATTCGAATGAAATGTAAATTAGAAAGTTCGTAAGTTTAATTTAGTTTTCTGGGCTTAAATAGGGTCGAAGAGTATTAAAAAAGAATAATCTAGAATCACTATTTTGTGTAAATTATAAACATTCACAAACAATTTAAACACAATATTGAATGCCCTAAAATATTTATAGATATTTATATATAAAAAAATAAAACAACAATAAAAAATATGCCAAAGCCAAATCCTTAATTTAAGATCTTAATTTGAAAAGGAAGTAACTATAAGAAAATTATTAAGTTATTAAAAATAGTTATAGGCACAACTCAAAGTTTTTAAAAAATTTAAAGGCACAAAATATTAATTTATACTTTTAAAATGCATTAAAGGGAACCTTTTCTGAATTTTTCTTACTTGCACAACCATTCCAAAGTTCTAAATATATTATTGTGTACTCAAAATTATAGTTTACCAAAATTTACCACACTCAAATTACATCAAAAAGAAACCATATATCCTTTACTATTTTATTATTTCCCCTTCATAACCACAACACCAATTTGAAGCTGCAATAATTCCAGAACAGAAAATTGTCAATCATCTTGAAGAGCTACGAAATTGGCATATGTAAAACCAGAAATTCACAAAAAAAAAGGGGGGCGGAGGAGACACGCCCAGGGGCAATACTAACTTTCCTTTAAAGAGAATCCATCCAACAGAGTGACAGGAGAAGCCCAGAGAGATTTGGTTTTCTTTATTTTTTGCTGCTTGCCTGTAAAGACTTTCCCGCATTCCGCGAAGATAAATTATTTTGTTGTCAATTGGAGACGGAATCGTGACTGGTGATTTCTACTTTGGAATTTTCAGAGATTGCAGACTCTGTTGCTGCTGCAAGTCCTCCTCCGCAATTGCGATGGGAAGTGGCATTGAAATTGTTTAACTGGTGACCTGTCACAGCTCCGAGATTTTAAATAACGACTCAAGTGAGGTCAGCTCAAATTTGAGCTGTAAAAATGTCAAAAGGTCTCATCGCGGTAGCTATTCTTATCAAGCTGCCTTTATTGCCAGTCATAAAATATTATTGACTTTACGACCCCAAAACATTCTGCAGCCACAGTAGCAGCAGTAGCAGCTGCCTGACATTTTGGTAATTACTGCCCGAATATTTGCATGCAGCTACTGCTGTTGCTGCTGGAAAATTAGATTTTCCACTCATTTGCACTGCCACATATTGCGTAATCTTCTGCTTCAATGCATGGCCCTGGGGGTGGCAAGTGGGCGAGAAAAACAGGCCAAAACGAGGGCATGCTTGGTAATAAAAAAAAGTAAATGACGAAAAAAGAACTCCATCATTGTTGAGTTTACTAACAACATTTTTCACACTGTTTGCCTTGCTCTTCAAACTGACAGAATGCATTGTGACGGTATTATTTTAGAACAAATTATTTATCACTGTCAGTCAACAAACTATTCTAAGTCATTCTTAAGTTGGCAATAACTAAAAAATGTGTGCCAGCTATTATTGAAATGTAAGCCTTTTTTTATGTTTTGAAACCTAGGTTTATAGTTAAATAAGTTGCTTGTGTTTTTGTGAGTGAATATTTTAGAATCTGTCTGATGTTTTTATAAAATTTTGTTTATGTGTTTTAGTATCCTTTTATTATTTGGTTTTAGGCATTATTTTTATATTTCCTAATATTTTTTGCATTTTGCTTTCTAAATACATGTGTATACCCTTGCGGAATATTATAATTTCATTATTTAGCTTACAAAAGCGGTGACCCTATAAATCGTATATATTCCTGATTAGCATTATCACCTGACTCGTTCTTATGATATCAGGTGGAATAAATGTATATAATTTTCAATATTTTATAATTTTCATAAAAAATTGTCAACATTTGTACAAGAAAAATCTAATTTTTTAAGTTTAAAATTCAATGTTTAGATTTATTAGTATAATAAAAACTATAAAAAAAAGAGCAGCCCGAATTAAAATTAATACATTTTTAGCTTAGTTATGATCGATTTTCTTTATTCAATTGCAGTTGTAAACAAACTTCGGTTTTCCAAAGTAAGCTTCCTTATATATAAACAAAAATGTTGATTAGGCTTCAGAGAGATTTACATTTTTTTTTTAAATACAAATTCATTTTAAAACTTCACAAAATACTTCAAAATATTGTTAATAGTTCAGGTCTAAGAATCCTGAACCAAATATAATATTCCATTAAAAATTTAGGTCATAGAGATAGGAAATATTAGAAAATCAAAATAAAAAGGCACATCTACACTTTGCATTTAAAGGATCAAGGTCTTTAAAAACTGAATCGAAACATTGAAAATGTAAATTATTTAAAAAACCAAAGCTGCAAATCTACGACTGACCCACTTAATAAGTACGCAATTAACAGTTTGCTAGTCAGAAACAAAAACACATAAACATCGCAATCGGTGAAGTAATATTTTTAAATTTCCCAACGAAAGCTTTACACTCTTTTTGCAGTCACTTGTCCTTAAAGGATATTGAGCTTGTGATGTGTGATAATCACCTTTTAGATCGGCGCAAAACGACACGAACGGGGCTGATAGAACTCGAAATCCAACTGAGGTTGTGGTTTTTGGCCTGGGAAACAACCGCACGCAACGCTTCACTTTTACCAACTGAACGCACTGACGATCTTGCCACGGTTTATAGCCTGTCCCCAAAAAGCAAAACGAGCAAAAAGCCATCATCGCTGGCTGGTGTTCGATGTTCGAATGTGGCGGCTCAAACCCGTGGGGCTTGGAGGCTTGGCTTAAACGAGTGAAGAGTCGAGGCTCGGCTTTTGGTGTTTGGTTTTTAATTTTTTTTGTGTAGATTTCAGCTGGAGATGCGTTGTGTTCGCTATGCATTAGATGGCTAATTGAGTTTGGGGGCCGTAAATCGACAGTTGCGGCTACTGCCGCCATAAATGTGTCACTGGGCTACTGGTTTTTGGCTTGACTTGTACAGAGCTGCAGCTTGAGTGCATCTTCTGCAGCTTCGAACATGTTCGCTTGACAAGTTCGCTGCCTGAGTCTTTTGTTTTGCTTTGCGATCTTTTTTTTTATTGTTGTTGTTGTTGCAAAGGCAATAAATAAGTGTGAAAAGGCAAAAAGCCATCGATAACCGTTACAAGCTTTGTTTAAAGAAATGATTATGCATTTGTGTTTGATTTTATTTTAATTGCCTTGAGTTAAGCCGAACCCCCGCGGGGTTAAATTTAATTATTGTCATAATTTTTGGTTGTATATTTTTTAATTTATTTTGTGATTTTGTACAATACACTTATGTAACAATTGAATATTTTTCGGCTACTCCGGTACAAAGCAAAACGGTGTCAATAAAATCAATAGAGGTTCAAATTGCTTCCGGCACAATATGCTCATCATTAGCCAAAAGGTGTTGAAGAAGCGCGCAAAAAAGGGCAGCAAAGAAATAGTCAAAATAAACAAATAAACACTCGTGCTTAAATGGTTTAAAATTTATATTTTTTCTTTAATTTCTTGTGGGCCTACACTCGGCGTGATTAATGTTATTCTTCTGATTTGCCTAATGAGAGCACAAGCAGCAGCAGCAGCAATAATATTCATTAATTTCCATTGTGCTCGGCCCAAAATATTGCCTAATAACGTAGTTTGTTTAGTGCTGAAAACTCCAATGCTTCTCGGCTCAAGTTCACCCCTACAAGGCGATTCAGCTTCTGATCTGTCCCAAGTGTCCTCTCACGCACCTCGAGCGCATCTTCAAATTGCATTTCGAGCATACATAAAACATGAAAATATGGCAGCATCCGATGCTATTCGATGGGAGGTCGTTCAGTAAATTAAATTTAATTGCATTTTCCACATGTGCCAAGTGCGGTGGAGTGCCTGGCAGCCAACAACTTCAAATCGATTCGCAATCACTTCACAATTTGCCGGTACATCTGCTGTGCATCTTTTTTTTACATATAGTCTACCCTAGATTTTTGGGTCTTTTAGTTGCTTAATAATAATTATTAATACATTTAGAATTACATGCTTATTAAAATACTTCTTTTATTTTATTTTAGATTATAGATCTGCGAGCTAAAGGTCTCAAGAATTTCATATTCTCTGATTATTGTTCGCTAACTTTATTGCAATATAATAGTAAATAATTAAAGCGTTAAACAATTAAAAATTAATTCTTAATTGCAGACACAATCTCTATTTTCTGCACATCGAAGTATACATTTGACTAATTGAATTATGTCTACCTTAGTGTATTTTGGAGTTCGTACCTCCAAATGATGCCTGCATTTCTTGATTTTGTTTGTGACTTTGAACGCATTTGCCTAAGTGATTTATGCATCCGAATATCCGAAACCGCCGATCTCGAATCTGAAGTCGGAGCGGCAGATGTGTGAAATCATTAAGTGCGAACAGCGCCAAATGATGGAGCCCCGAACTTGAACTTGAAGAACGCTGACTGGCAAAAGGCCGCCGCACAAACAAATAACACCCGAAAACGAACAAAATAAATGGACAGACAATCCAAAAGGCATATCCATGGCTGCGGCTGCAATTAGATCTGCACTCCATGCTCCATGCTCCATGCGAATGGGTTACCCAGAGGCGAGCAACAATTAAAAATAGGTCTCGCCGCCGGAGCAACAATAAAAAATTAAAACTCCGCTTACCGCTTACCATGAAGTTAAGTACGAGAGACCTTAGGCGTCATGGATATAGCGTTCGTAAAAGCATTACAGTGGGCACATGAAATAATAGACCCTATGCGAATATTAAAAAATAAAAATGTTGTCATAAACACTATGTACAGTATTTTCGAATATTTTTAACAATTCATAAAATCGAACTAAAAATTAGGTTCAAATTAATATCAATTATTATACTATTTACATAAAAGTTATAGTAATAATTACAAATTTGCTTTTATGTTTTATAATACATATAATAATAATTTTAATAATAATTATTATTTGTATTCCCTAAACGTTGATATTTCTACTACTTTTAAGACTTTTATAACATATTTACAAAGAGAAAATTTAAATATATAACAAATGCCTGTTAAAATAAAACTTTTATTTAATTTATGACATATTTAAACATATTTAAATAATATACAAATTTTATTTATTTGAATTTATGATATTTATAATCATGATATGATATTTTTAATCATTTTCTAGGAATGTGCTTTAAAAGTTCGATAAGTTATATCGACGCTTTTTCCCGTTTAATGTCTTATTAAAAATATAGTTAATGATGGTCTATAAAATATCAAAATATATAGCTTATAACGCTTTAACAACCTATTAAGTGGATTTTTCATTTTTTAATTATATGTTATTTATTCTAAAACTGCAATATTGGATAACGATAGTCGATAATAACTTTAAGCTCTTTTTTGGCTCCGTTTAATATAACAAACATGATATGGATTTTTCAGAAGTATCGATTTATATATCGAACTTCTCATTAAATACGAATATACTATCGACTCTAATTTATATTCTTATTGCTTCAAGTTTAGACTTCTTCTTAGCTTACCTTTTCTTAATAATTATCTGTAATGAATCATAAATCAAGATTTTTTTATAATTTTTCTAGGAGATCCTTGACTTTCATAAATTCCCTCTATCGAGTGCAACAAGTAATACAGATACTGATATTTTATGGCCCTCAGCTCTGGCTCACGACTGGTGTGGGACTGTGATTTTCCATTGCCTGCAATTTCACTTTCCTTTGCCACATATCTCACGAAATTGGCAACAACAGCCATCCGCCTGCCGAAATCCCACGCAGCCTCAGTGCCACATACTCATAATTGGGTCGCTTAATCTATCACTTGACATCTCCCATCCCAAACTTTTTAATTACAATTGGGCTCATTGTTTGAGTAGCGATTTCTTACGCAACATTCGCATTGCGTGGCGATTGCCAAAGGAAAGTCAGTCATCATTAGATTGACATAAAAACTCTTTATCGGGTTGAAGAAATGTTTGTAACTTGTAACAAAATGAGTTTTTATTTTGATTTTGATTGAGTGGCATTCACAGGGCTTACTATAAGTATGTGGTTACCTATTCAAGTACAGGTGGCTAAGCATCAAATGAAACAGAAATTAGTGTGATACAAAATGTAATTTGGAGCAGCTTTCTAATTGAACTATTTTAGGGAAAGGAGTTGGTAGGTTTGTTGAAGGTAATTTCTTTAAACTTATAATTGGGTTATTAGGTACCATTGTAATATTAAATATTATTATTAGCACAAGTGTTACAATTTCAAAAGAAAAAAATATGTACACTCTTATTTTATAATTATATATTTAAGAGGCGCTTCCATTTACTTTACAACGAACTTTGCTTCACTTTAAATGAGTTATTCTGGACAATGCCTAATAATATATATTTTTTCTGATACCAGGGACAGGTGAAGTCTTGGGAAAATCGGCTGTTTGGCAGAAAAGAAGTGCGGGCACAAAGCGTAAACAATGATAAATTACAATAACATAACATAATTAACTTTGGGCTGAGCCTCGAATGCTAATTAACTTCTTCTTTTCCTCTCGGCGAATGTAGATGTCGATGGCTTTTTGGACTTTATATATATATACTACTTATATACAGGTATTTTTTTGAGGTTACCATAACCCAGTGACTGACTTTGACTGCTTACCGCATCACGTGGCGTCGGCACCTTGGGTTCTGTAAAAGACGAAAAACCAAAAACTATTTCGCCACTCTTCGATGGCCAAAATGTCAGAGGTTCGCTTTTTTGGTCAGCCAACGATTATCCGAAGCATTTTCCGCCATCAACCACCATTTAATTCATTTATGTGTTGTTATAAGTATATATTTTTTATGTTTATTTTTTTGTCAATTGAGGAAAGCCTTCATCGTTTTTGGCCCTGAAATAAATTCGCATCAAATCGCTTGGAATCCAAAATTGTTCAAATAATTGTTTGGTTCATTTCAGTTTTGGTCAAGGGAAAAAAGTTTGCTTTGTTTTGTTTGTTGTATTAATTTTTGGTATAATATTTATTTAGGTAAGCCGATATGGTCTTTGTTTTTATTAAATTGAATAAACAGACGGAGTTAGCTTTTAAGTTTATAAGCGGATATTGAAAATATATATTTTATGGTACAATTTTATTATAAATGTAAAGATACATATATATATTATTTATCTGTTTACTGATAATTAAAATAATATTTTAATTGATTTATGAGAAGGTTTTGGTTTTGTATAAATTTGTATATATATTTAAAAAATACAAATTATTTTGTCTAAAGTTTATTGGGGTTTTTCAAATTTAATATGTACCTACTATATTCAATCACTTTTTCTGTAGCTTTTTTTTCTTTAGTTTAATTACAATAATAGTGTTTTATAGCTATTTTATTTTATAAATTTTTTATATTTTATAAAGTTCTTTTTCTTATATCGATATATCGCTCAAAGTTTGACCTCTTAAAGTTAGATAAAATTCTTATTATTTTTTATATTACATCAGTATTTTCTATACAAAGTATATAATCATAATTCAGCATCTCTAAGGCTTAAATTTAGCTCCCAGCTCAATGCACACCTTTCTACAAACAATTTGCATTTCTTTTCCCCTAAAACCTCTAATATTTATGCACTTTACTTGCAAATTTTGCCCAATTTTGCATATACAAACTGATGGCATTGCGTAGCACGTGTGAACAAAAAAAATAAACAAAAAAATAAACAAAAAAGTAGTATAAAATCTCGGAATGCGTATTATTTAATGCCGGCGCCATTGTCAGAGAAGTGAGCTTGCTGCCAGAATTTTTTGTTGGAGGGAGAAACGAAACCGAAGCAGACCCTCTGCCACTCTGTTATTGTTTTGACTGGCATTTGCTGAAGTGTTGTTATCCAAATTGTGCGACAAAAATTCTGAGCCAGACACATGATTTAATGCACTAAAGCACGATGCAGCAGCTGGGAGCTGGGAGCTGGGAGCTCATTAAACCGGAGGGGAATCCGTTGTGCAACCTCGTTTGCATTGTTAACTTTGCCGGCGCAGCAGTTGAAGACGATGGTCTCCGGTTTGTTGTCTCTTGGGGATTTGTTTTTGCCAAGATTTGGTAATGTGGATTTGTGTGTTGCGTCCGCTGCTACTGAGCTTTCGTTTAGCTTTCGCAATAATAAAACCCGTGCCGGCATTTTAAGAAGGATTTAAATAAATTCTGGTTTCTTTCCCTGGAAAATGATTACATTTTGGAGTTGCTTAGTTCTATAACACTAAAGGTTTTAAGTATGGATTGGTTATTGATTAAGTTTATTGCATATTAAAGCATACATTAAATTATATTGTTTTTTATATGGAATATTCTATAAAGAGAAAGGCATCATAATGAATAATATCTGCTAAATTCCTCTATTTTTATTGAAAACATTAGAAGTCTAATTATAAAAATAGTATCTGGTAAAAAATTTATTTTACAAGCTTTTATGTTTTATTTACAATATTATTATTACAATTTATTGGGGATAATTCCCACTACACCCGTAATTACTAGATCGAATGTAGATTACGGCTCGTGGGTAAAGATTCCGTCAACCCTTTGGTAGATACCAATTTTCGATTAAAGCAAATTAAACTCCCAAACCTCTAATGACGAACCAACAAGGGTTATTACACAAAAAAAAAAAAAATAAAAAACTATATATAATATTTAAGTAATATATTAAATTTTGTTGATAGCTTTAAATTCTGTCTTTATGCTCGTAAACATTTTTCTTTAAAACATAAGTGAAAAATTTGTATTAAACATTGTGATATTTTGGTAAACCTATTTTGGTGTATCTTTTAAATGAATATATACTACTTATACTATAAAATATCAATTAAATATCTGCAAATATTATTTGGGGTTTATGTTATAAATAATTCTATAATTTATAATATATTTTTTAATTTAAGCATTTTAAGAAAAAAGATTATTTTACAAATACAAATTCATATTTTTAGCAACATTTTTTGTGTGTACGATATCATTTTGGCCATATCTCCGATAAGAAGGGCACTCCACTGAAATGGCTCAACAGCAATTAGGCGTTGAAATCGAATTTATTCGGAGTGCAACGATGATCCGCAACGGTCTGGTTCCGGTGCGAGGGTTCCGTAACCAGCTTCGCTACTGGATGAGTGTCCGGGACTGTTATGACTCCATAAACCTGATGGTGGCCATCGAGTTTGGGCTAGGCATCACTCCATTCCTCGTGCGACGAAACTCCCAGGGCGAGAGCTCCCTGGAGCAGTCCTGGTATGGATTCCTCAATGCCATCTCACGGTGGCTGTTGTTCGCCTACTGCTACGTCCACATCAATGTGCACAACGAGAGTCTCATTGGTTATTTCATGAGCAACCAGGTCTCCCAGGTCAGCACTCGGATGCACGACATCGGAGGCATTATAGTGGCCATATTTACCTTCATAGTGCCTTTGTTGCTGCGAAAGTACTTCCTTAAATCGGTTTGCACCATGAACGAGGTAGATCAGCGATTGGACCTGCTCAGGAGTCCGGTGAACTTCAAGACGGTCCAAGGGATGTTGATCCTAGTAATAGCATCAGTCGTCCTGTTGGATGGTTTTCTGCTAACCACCTGTCTGGTGTGTCTGTCAAAAATGGATGTCCATGCCTCCTGGCAACTGACCTTTATACTGGTTTACGAACTCATGGTGACCTCTGTTACCATTTGCATGTTCTGTCTGATGACTAGGTCGGTTCAGAGGAGATTAACTTGTCTGCATAGGGTGAGTGATAATACTCTTTCATTTAATATATACTTTTAAGTAGGTTAATACATAATACATATAGATACTCTTACTCTATATCCTTAATTAAAACATTTCTAGTAATATATACAAAAACTAAATACTCTATGTTAGCTAACTCATAACTTTAAGCTCACTTCTCCCAATGGAACTTCCCCATCATCTCACCTGTCAACCAGTAGAAATCCCTGTGCACGAGGAGCAACAAGCTGAATAGGGAAATCCGATCAGCTTATGGCGAAACCAATGGCCAGGAACACTCCCCTCCCCTCCATTTGCATCCTCCACCTTCGTTTCCATATATCCCAGACATCAGTCGAGTGTGACCAGATATGCGATTACCCGAGACTCGAGACTCAAGAGTCCCTCGATAATGAAGATAATGAATTGCCCGTCACGGAGCACACAGAAACACACACACTGGGATGCTCGCACACTTGCTGGTAGGAGCTAACTTTATGGTCTGAAACTGAATTAAATCGAGGCATCTTTTACAAGGCCACGCAAATAGAGATGCTGAATTGGGGTATTTTTTTTCAAAAGGATTATACATATTTGCTGTCCTAAAAAGAGGACTATTTTTGCTCCCTTATTTTTAGCTAAAATAACAAAATCTCTTTGCTATTGCTATACATATTAGAGGACTGAAATTGAATTACAAAGTAATTTCCAACTAAATTTCTATCGTTTTAAAATGTAAAAACATTTATAAGGATCTCTGCCTTATTTTTGACTCTCACAAAAGAAAATTTTTATAATTTTGTAGAAGTAAATTTAAGTTATCATTTATTAACACATTTTTCTGTTAAAAATAAGTACGTTTATTTAATAGAATTAAACAATGAAAAATTAAATTCGAAATACGGAATTACGAATTTAAATTTGTTATTATAATAAGGATTTTCTTTCTTAAAGTACAAAGTACTTTAAACTATTGGTTTTCATTTATTCAAATATTTCAAATAGCATTATTTTACATAAATAAATTTTAAATATATTTTAAATATTAAATTGCCATCACTGGCATTGAGCTGGAGTGAGAGAATGAAAACACTTGTTGCTATCGAATGCCACTTGTTGTTGGGAATCCTAGACAACGTGATAATGAGCTTTTCGCCGGATACAACTTTCACAAGCAGCATTTCTTCTATATATTTTTATATCCGCTTTGCACCACTTCACCCTGCCTTCTCCCCTGCTCCCTGTTCCCGTTTCCCAGTCGTTTATGACCTCCTCACTTCGTTTGCATCCCTTGTTCGGTAGTCGCTATTTTCCCTTTTTGTTGCCATTTGTCAGCCAGTTCGCGTTGACTCCTTCACCCGAACGGTCGTGCTCTGCGCAGTGCTTTTTTTTAATTTCCGGTTTCCGGTATATAGCTTCGGCATTATGTCCGCGTTGCGCCGAGTCCGCAAATACTTTATATCCTCGCAGGTGTACGAGGCTCTGCGACCCCTGTTCTTCCTGACTTTTCTCTACGGCCTAACACCCTTCCATGTGGTGAAGAAAAAGATGGGCGAATCCTACCTGAAGATGTCCTGTTTTGGTGTCTTCAACATCTTCATCTACATCTGTCTGTGTGGCTTCTGCTATATCTCATCTCTGCGCCAGGGAGAGTCCATTGTGGGCTACTTCTTTCGCACGGAAATCTCCACTATCGGCGATCGCTTGCAGATCTTCAATGGCCTGATAGCCGGAGCCGTGATCTACACCTCGGCCATATTGAAACGCTGCAAGCTGCTGGGAACGCTGACAATACTGCACAGTTTGGATACGAATTTCTCAAATATAGGCATAAGGGTCAAGTACTCGCGGATCTTCCGGTACTCCATATTGGTGCTGGTCTTTAAGCTCTTAATTCTGGGAGTGTATTTCGTGGGAGTATTCCGGCTGCTGGTCTCCCTGAATGTCACGCCATCCTTTTGCGTCTGCATGACATTCTTCCTGCAGCATACGGTCGTTTCCATTGCGATTTGTTTGTTCTGCGTGATTGCATTTAGTTTCGAGCGTCGCCTCAGTATCATCAATCAGGTGAGTGTACAGGTAAATGTTTACGTTTGCCGGCGGCAGACAGCATGTCGGGGCTAACACCATCACCTATATATCTCAATCACAAATCAAATCAAGTGCGAAAATTAATTTATATAAAGCCTTGGCAACGCTCACAGATAGTTGGTTAGGACTCGCTGTGACACATTTAGTAATTAAGTCTGCTTCGTTTTGGGGTGGGGAAAAGGCAAATAACTTGTGCTAGACTATTTGGTCAATAAGAGTGGTCAGTTTTTTTTAGGAAAAAGTGGATTGAATTTCTAGTTTAAGTTAACTTTTGGAAGCTTTAAATAGTTGAAGGAATAAGTTACGTTAAAAATATGTTGCCTCATTAGAGGCTTGGGTTCAATAATTTATTGGAAATATGTAATTTAAAAGAGCATTTTATTTAAATTTTTTAGTTTTATAAATTATTTTTAGATAAGTGTATTTTCAAAGAAATATTTGTAGACATTTAACTTTTCCTTTTTAGCGTGTTTTTCAACGGTTAAACGAAAATAAATATGTTACTTTAACATTCTGTTTAAAGCTCTGTATTAATCATTCAGTAAAATTGTTTAACTTGTTAGTTTTTATTTTATTATTTTCAAAAATAACCTTTTACACAATAAAAATTTCTTAACTCTCGTTAGTCGTTCTTAACAATTTAAAGAAAATGTATAATTCACTTTAATATTGTATTAAAAGCTCAAAATATAGACAGTAACTATATAGAAAGCTCTCAATAAATTTATACTGACTTTACTTTACTAGTAAATATTTTGTTTACTTTTCCAAATATTTTTCAGTTACAAAGGCTCTTCCATAAGTATAAAATTTTACATATTCAATTTTCCCTTACTTTCTTTTATCTCAAGCTCTTTTTTTAAAGACCAAAATATTCAAATTACTTAGGTTTCCAAGAATTTCACTCTGCATAAATTCCCCAAACATATTATGTCCTTTCTGCGCCTCAAATCAACTGACGAACCCGTTTGACCCCTCGTAAATAATAAAACGAATGAGTTCTTTTCGATGTCATATTTATGGCGGCTGTAACTCATGGTTAACTAACCAAATCTCATCTGACAAAAGGATACATACATACATAAGTAAATACATAATAATAACCATAATGTCCTGCTGAACAATTGACATAAATTCATTTTGTGCGTTTCAAGGAAACCATGAAATTAATTAGGCTTATGGGATGGATGAACCTCTTCAATAAAAGTGGGCCAAAAAAGAAGAGCAGGCCATTCATTGATCCGAAAAAAAACTTCCCTGTATATGTTAGGGGGAAATCGTTGGTTTACTCTAGGGAATTATTTCCCCTGGCGGTAAGAACCATTAATTAAAATGCAACAGCTTAAGCTAATAGGTTAATGGTCGCAACATGACAGCGGACAACGAACAACGGACGGCGGACAACCGAGAGCGTCTCGTCTAGACCCGGAATACGCGTATAAAAATGGGAAAATTATTTACTTTTGTTGGCCCCACCTCACGGGGAGGTCCTTTCCGGGAGGCGTCCTCCCAGTAAAATGCAAATCATTTGCGGTCCCCGGCGTCAGTCGCCGGCTGGAGCTCAAACGAAGCGGACATGGATATAGAAAGGGCAAAGGATACTATGACTACGTCATCCGTGGATCCTGTGGATACTGTGGAAATAGAAGTTCCTACCGGACTGTGTCAGCCCTTGCGTCGCAGATTTAAGAGACTTCTGAGCGCCAAGCAGCTCTACGAGTGTCTCCGTCCGCTCTTCCATGTGACCTACATGCATGGTCTCACCTCGTTCTACCTGAGCTGTGACAGCAAGACGGGACGCAGGAGCATCAAGAGGACTGTCTTTGGATATCTGAATGGACTAATGCATATTGGACTATATACAGTTTGCTATAGCCTAACGATATACAACAACTGCGAGTCGGTGGCCAGTTACTTCTTTCGTTCGCGGATCACCTACTTCGGGGACATGATGCAGATTGTGAGTGGTTTTATCGGAGTAACTGTCATCTATCTGACGGCCATTATACCGAACCATCGGTTGGAGCGTTGCCTCCAGAAGTTCCACGCCATGGACGTCCAGCTGCAGACGATGGGCATTAAGATCATGTACAGCAAAGTGCTCCGCTTCAGCTGTATGATCCTGATCTCTATGGCCCTGGTCAACTTGCTGTTCACCTGCGGCACCTTCTCCGTGCTGTACACTTCGCTGGTCAAGCCCTCCATGGCCCTGCACTTTACCTTCATCATCCAGCATACGGTCATACCAATGTCCATTGCGGTGTTTAGTTGCTTTACCTACCTGGTGGAGATGCGGCTGGTGATGGTCAATAAGGTAAGGCGAGAAATATTGGAGTTGCAGAGTTTTTATTTACTTTAATTAAGGTGTCGAGTCTATATCGACATTTAACGGGAAAGTCGGTATACAAAATTATATTTTAGCATTGCCATAAATGTGACATACATTTATATTCTCTTTGATATTTTGAACCAACATAATCGAAATACATTTATCGTGTATTTCAAATTAATATTACTAACATCTATACTTCAACTTTAATAGAGATATTTTTCAATATTTACAATTTGCATTATGGTATTTAGCTCAATTATTTTGTGTTTAAATTTATTAATTAAATGTTAATATATTTTTCAATAGTACCGATAACATAATAATAGGTATATATATATTATCTTTGATACTTTTGAAATTAACGTTCACAATATTCCATACGATTTATATTTTATTTATATATATATTTATTATATTTTATATCTATTTATTTTTATATTTAACATATAGATTTCTCAAAGTCTTCGACAAATATAATTTCATATTGAGAGCGATATATTTGTGGATAAACAAATTAAAAACATTTTTTCTCAAATTTTTTGATAATAAAAATAACATTGACATGTTAAGTTTTCAATCAGATTATTTAAATTTTCGATATATCAAAGCTTACAATATTTTACGATATTATGTTGACGTAACATATTCTTTTATGCTGGATATACTTATGTTATTAAATATTAACACAAGGCCCCGCTTGATTCTTTTAATTTCATAGTAATTAAATAATTTATCTATTCTATCTTACTAAAAAATTACTCACCAAGGAACTCTAACAATAACAACTGAAACTACTTAACCTCCCAAACCCCCTTTAACCAAGTCTTTAAAGTGTTTTCAATTAAACTCAGTTGATTCAATTAAATTAATTAGACCGCACAAACACCTACCGTGAGCTAACCCGCTAACTGAAACAAAAACAACTCCCAAACCAGACCGCCTTTATATTATTTCATAAACTGTCATTAAATGGGAACTTTGTCGGTGGGTGATGGACGGGTTTCCATTACCGAGCTGTCAGCGCTGCAAAAAGGATAATATTTAACCAGCCATGACGACAACCGCCAAGGTGTGGGTCATAAATACTTTAAAAACTAATCAGTGAAGAATGCTACGGGGTTAAGCTATAAAAGGACATGTAAGGGAATCAAAGGGATTAGTGCCACTAAGAAATATATTTCATTCGGAACAAAAATACTTACAAATATGTTCAATTTTTATCGGGAATTATTCAGTCCTCGGGATGCCTTTGGGGCAGAGCAAACGTTACTATTTTGCACCTATTTGTTGGGCCTGACCCCCTTTCGTCTGAGGGGCCAGGCAGGCGAGCGACAGTTTCAGTTGAGTAAATTTGGCTACCTAAATGCTCTCATCCAGCTGAGCTTCTTCAGCTACTGTTTCTTGTCAGCTCTTATTGAGCAGCAGAGTATTGTGGGATATTTCTTTAAATCGGAAATCTCCCAGGTGGGAGACTCTCTGCAAAAATTCATCGGAATGACGGGCATGTCCATCCTGTTCCTCTGCAGCAGCTTTCGAGTTAGGTTGCTGATTCGCATTTGGGATCGAATATCCGTTATCGACGAGCGTTTCCTGAATTTGGGTGTCTGCTTTAATTACTCGGCCATCATGAGAATGAGACACTTGAAAATCTTTCTCATAACGAGTGTTCAGTTGGCCTACTTGATAAGCTCTACGTGGATGTTGTTGCGAAACGATGTCAGACCTATTTACACGGCGGCAGTGGCCTTCTATGTGCCCCAAATATTTTTACTGAGCATTGTGATGCTGTTTGGAGCCAATTTACATCGTCTGTGGCAGCACTTTGATGTGCTCAATCAGGTTGGTAAATGTTAAGGGGAAAAACAAGTAAGGAAGCTAGCTTCGGCAAGCCGAAGTTTAAAGACCCTTGAAGTAAATAAGTATTTATAATTTGTTCATATATTTAAGGTTGGGGGCAGCAATATGATATAGTAGTCCGATTTTGATCAAATTTAAACCGAAATTCTAGAATACAAAATGACCATGTCTCAAATTCATATGGCAGCTATACTTTATATGGTCGGAAATGTCTCCTTCAATGCGTTGCAAACTTCTGACTAAATTTTAATACCTGCAAGGGCTTAAAAATATAATAACTAAGATATAAATACACTAATTTGAGTATACTGCATTGTAAATTTCTGCAAAAATTAGAATACCCTACATGGGTATAATAAATGTTTATGAATAAAATAAAATGTTCAAATATAATAGGTTACTCTAACATTTTAAATGCACTAATTTATGTTGATTATTAATACATTTAGAGAATTTCAGGGTCTAAAAAAAATACGAACTAAAACCGGAGATATTTATTTTATTGACACGATGAAAAAATCAAGTTAAAGTCTTTATTTTAGTAGTATCAAACATTTATTAAGGGTAAAACTTTAACTTATTCATTATTAAAATAAATATTTTTTTGTACAGATTTTTGTCTGTATTTATTCTTTACCAATATGTATTTTTTTGTATGCAAATATTATTTTTTATTCAATATTCCCACTTTTATGATCAGAATCAATTTTTCTTAACCAATATTCATATTTTTGTGACCAGAATAAATTCTTCTTATTCCGATTTGTATCGAAATATATTTTTTTCCAGGCAGCAACCCTGTTAGCAACAAATTTCTTTCCTGTAATTTCAATTCATATTTCTCAATGAATATATCAATTTTTGCTCCCAAAATTAATATTTCTCATCCAAGATATGTTAATCATTTATTTTTTATAGAAATTAATGTTTCCTTACAAATATACCCATTTGTGAATAAAGAAACAGTATTTCAAAACCAATCTTCCAATTTCTGTGGTCAGAATAGGGATTTTTTAATTGATAATACAATTTTTCTATGAGTTCTTAGTATTTCCTAATTAATACTCCCATTTTTGTGGCCAGAATAAATATTTCTCATCCAACTTTCAGCATTATTATAACAAAAAATACCAATAAGCCCAAACCATTGACTTAAATGAATATATCCTTTTTCAACTTAAGTTAGTTCACTCCAAACTGGTTTTATAGACAGCTTTAGCTGTCCGCTTGATTAACTGGATTGAAGATTATTGGCCCAAGCTTTCTAATTCATTAGGGGAGATTCCTATCCTGCTTCTGTGCGTCGCGAGCCCATGGTCTGCAATAATACAATAATACTCATACGCCATGTGGCTCTTCAGGCGATTGGTTGAGAAGTGTCCTCCACACGACTTCTACACCAGTTTCCGCGCAACCCTGTTCTTGGCCCTCTGGCTCGGGATTGTGCCCTTCTACGTGACCAGCTCAGAGGGAAGAGGACACCTCACTACCTCCTATTTCGGCTATCTGAACATCGTCGTCCGAATGGTTATTTATACTGGAAATTTCGTGTACAGCATCATGGATCGCGAGTCCCTAATGTCCAACTTCTTTCTCAGCAACGTATCCAATGTGATAGATGGTTTGCAAAGGATAAACGGAATGCTGGGCATATTTACCACAGTTTCAAGCATTTGATTAAAGCCAAGGATTTCGCCGGCCTCAAGAAAATGCAAGTTAGTGCCCCGCAAGTTCAGTTC
>JAEIHY010012502.1:0-12545 GCA_018904565.1 Drosophila tsacasi
CTTTACATGGCTGCGAATGAGTGTGCGGGAGTGTGCGTGTGCTTGCGAGTGTGTGCGTGGTGCGAACAGCAACTTAATGGCCCTCAAACACTTTTTGGCATGTCATAAAAAACACGAACTCACACCCACACAGAGAAAAGGAATGGAAGGCTATCCGGAAAACCTTTTTTAGTTTAATCAAAAAAATAAATTTATATTTAAATATTTCTTTACAAGGAATTATAATAAGAATAATTAAACAAAGAATTTAATAGTTTAATTTTAAATAGGAAAGGGCCACTTAACTTCATTTAAATATTCTAAAATATAGGAAAAGGCCACTTAATTTCATTTTAAATATTTTAAAATTTAATATTCAAAATAAATAATATAGAAAATAGGCTTTCAAAAAATCTTTGAACTTTAGACCTCAGAAAAGTTAACGGTATATGTTTTTTAATTTTAATTATTAATTAATTATTAATTAATTTTGATTATTTAAGCTTCCAAAGTCAACTGCTTAAATTCCAAATAATTCCAGGCAATGTGTTATTAATATTCACCTTAATAATAACAATTGCTTAGAACCAGTTTTATTTACAGCACAATTACTTGAAACTGTCTAAAGACTCCTCCTATCTAATTTTCTTTTTGGTTTTTTATCTATTTCTATATTATTTTTCTCTGTGCAGGCAAAAGGCATCAGATTTCTGTGGCTGCCTTTGAGGGCTTTTTGAGTTGTGCCAAATGGGGAATTCACACTCGCAGCCCACTCCACACAATCACCAGGTATTTCGATATACATATCTCCCTCTATCTCTATCCATCACTCTCTCCATTTCTCCCCAGCCAAATGATGAGCACGTTTTCGAAACTAAATTAATTTATTTGAACATAATTGAATTCTAATTGCGATGCATGCAGTGGAAGAGCCGATTGAGTGAATAGGTTAGAGAGTTCACTGGTTTTTGGGCAAATATTCTAATAATTAACAAATCAATTTATTGGGCTACGAGTGCCGATAGAGAGAGAGCAGTGCAAGGGGGGGCAGGAAATGATTGGATTATTGCATTACAATAAACGAGTTTAGTAGTAGTAATAGAGAGGAGGAAGAGGGGGCAAATCGAGAGCAGTAAAAATATTTAGATTCGTAATTGAAGTTAGTTGGTTGTAATTGCATACTCATTGAGTGGCGTGAATACCAGGCCACTTTGCGTGTGGCTTTTATTGTTGTAACGGTGGTTGAGTTGAGTTGAGTTGTTGTTGTTGTTCATGGAGTTATTGTGGCAGTTGTTGTGGTTAAAAAAGGGTTTTTTTTTCAAAGAAATGGGAATTGGATGATAAAAAACACATATATAGACATTGTACAACAAGTGTGGACAGCGAGGGGGATTCTTGTGCAGTTCAGAAATGCATTCCATCGATCAATATATGGGAATAATCGGTGGCATTCGAAAAGCATGTAAGGGCTGCCTGCCCTATTCCCATATTCTTCTTTGAGAAATTCCGATGCAAATGCATTTCCGGTGATTACAGAGACATACACAGATAGAAAACATAGACAGATATGTACTATAGATACACAGGTAACTCGAGTGATTGACAGGCTGTGTGGAAATGAAATTGCGGACGCACATGTGCTCAATCACTCGGTGACATTTTTAAGCAAAGTAAATACGTTTCGATTGAGTTGCAATTTTGTACAGCGCGTGACACGGCAACAAAGGAGGTTTTTGTGTGAAAGCAAAAGGCAGCAAACGGCAAACAAACGGCTGCTAATTAAAAGTTTTTAATTAAAATTCTATCAATGCGGATGATGAGAAGCCATTTCAAATTTAAATGTAGTACACAATTATTTATTAATATACGACACACAATCGGTTAATCAATGAGTGATGGACAACGGCTGATGGCTGATGGCTGATGGCAGAACAAAAGAAAGAAACCAAATGTGTGCTCTGTATACATGGCGTATGAGTGATGTTCGAAAACTGTTCATAATCGCAAGGCGATCGGCGTTGGTTATACTTGTTAATTGTTAATTGTTAATGTTAATTAATTAATTTGTAAATTAACTCTATGGATATGGCTATGGCTGGAATGGATATGTACCTGGGTGGCATTGTGCCCATCATTTTGTTGGCTTTTCTTTGGACTCCGTCGGTAAATATATATTTCTTTATAGAGTCTTTATACTATAATTATGTCTCTAGTTGCTTTCCCTTCAACTTCGTTGGCGCTTTTCTCGCCTTTTCTTTTTCTTTGTATTTTTTTCGGGGGTTTGGTGAATGTCGTATGTGGCCGCGGTTGAGTTATTGGGGTTTACATATGAGATTTGTTCGTTTGATTTTGTCGGGGAGGTTGCGCAACAAAAACAACACAACACAAAGGCCCTCAATGAATAATTGACAGTCTAAGGACACACGCAGGACACTTAACTGAATATAACTTGCGCAAATCTGTGTAGGAGGAGAACATTAAACAAATACGGTTGGTTGGCGTATACATTGCATATTTGCTGGTTGTAATATATATATATATATATACTATTATTTCACAAGCCACAAAACAAACTCAAAAATTGAAAAATTAAAGTGAAAAGGACACAAGGCGGAGGCGGAGGCGGGGGGATCCCCGCCTCCCCGCAGTAATAGCACACAATATGCACACAAATTAAAATTGTAATTAAAATTTATTTACGGCGAAACTTAAAATATATCGTTTCGTTATTTGTTTAATAAATTAAATAAACATGGCGCACACAAATAATTGCTGTTTATTTGTCTAACTGAAAGCGGATATTTATGGCCGACAGCATCCTCTGGTCGCGCCTGCAAATTAATGACCCGTAATGAGCCTCAGCGAGTCCATTACGAGCGCTCACTTGGCAGCGGATCAGCGGGTGTGTTGTCGGTGCGGGTCAAGTGTTTTGGCCTTGGTTATAAATATATATTTTGTATATATAAAATTCCGCAAGTGCAGTGTCAGTTCAGGAATCAAACTGGCAGAGTTTTACGTACTCGAGCAGCAATTGGCGCAGTGTGGCCTCGTCCTCGCCATGACATCTCAACCTAGACTCGCGGTCTCGATCATCCCGACTCGAGTGGCGCTGCCGTTTGGGGGCGTAGCTGAAGGAGTGACGATAGAACCTTCCGTTGTTTAAGTTAGCTCCGCGATAGGCGTCTATACATGTCCAATAGGTTGTTTTTTTTTTTGTTAAACAAATTAAAGGAGAGAGGGTGTTATTTCTATGAACTTGGATACGGATTAAGAGCCGTATATGAGTACTGTGCAGAAGAGAGTGATTCTTATTCAAAAATATCAATAACATAAGAAGTAAAATTTCAGCTTTAAGAATCATATAAGGCTCTACCAAAGACTAGTATAACAACAAGATGTGTTAAGCCATACGATTTTCTAAAGCTAGAGCTGTCTCCAGTCTCTTTTGAAAGTTTGTTACAAAATCAGAGATACAGAGATTGCTCTAGATCCTCTCTTCTCTTGTACTTTAATCTATGGCTGCATCTTGATATTAAAGAGAATTTTACCCACCTTCGGGTCGCAAACGCACAGGCGGTGAGGTCAGCTTGAGTTGTGTTGACGTTGTTGTGGGCGGAGTCTTACGTCGACCACCAAAAACATAATCGTAGGAATCTTCGCTCAAATTGGACACTGCCAGGGCATGAGGAAAATTCAGAACACAACCGTTTAAGTCTTAGTTTTTCAATAAAAAAAAAACACTCTGGCAGAGCAAACACATACACAAAGAGGCACAAACTAAACCGAAATTATAAACAAAACTCAAAAATAATAACAAAAGCTGTTGTTTTGTTTTCTTTCATTTTTTTGTTATCTTGTATACTCACTCTACACATTATGTTACGTAAATATTGTTTAAAATAAGGCAAACATTAAAATAAATGTTAGAACGAACGCAAATATTTAGATTGTCGAGATTTTGTCATTTTCATTAGATTGTTGTTGTTATTGTAGTTCGTAGTTGTAGTTGTTGTAGTTGGTTGGTATGGAAGAATAGAGAGAGAGCACAAAATGTTGCAATTTGTTAGCATTGGGTTTTTGGTTTTCACTCTCCATTGCGATTTTCATTTTGGACAGCACAAAAGGTTAATACAGGTGGAACACACAGGTAAAATACTTGCGCTCAAAAAATCTCAAAAAAGCAGAGCTCGTTGTCGCAATGATTTTTATTTTGTTGCTCTAATAAACGAATTCAAAAAAGAACACACACACAGAGAGAGAGAGAGCGGCAGGAGCAATGAGCTACTTGAAAAATTCGATACTTTAAGTATGATTTGGTTTTTGGATTTTGTTTTTTTGTTTCGAGTGGCGGCAACACAAACGAAAATTGATATTTTATATAGTCAAAAAAGTGGCAATACAAACGGCAAGCAAATAGAACTAGACAAATAGAGAGTTAGAGAAGGAAGTAGAGAGATTCGTGTGTGTACACGCAAAGAAATAAGTCAAGAAAGTAAGTGCTTGTCTCGGGAAAGTTTTGTTCTAGATATTTATCAAAAATTAAACTAGCTTGACTCTGATAAAAGTATTTAAGTGGATTTCTTATTAAAAAGTATTTTAAGAAAATTTAATTGGCTTTAAAATGTGTCTAAAGTATTCAATAATATTTTCAAACGATTTTTTTGAGAAAAGCATATTTTTTAAGGAAGCTATAGAAATATTATTTTATAATTTATGTAGGGATTTTAATTTATCACTTTCCTCAAGTATTTTTAAATTATAGGCGATTTGGAGTCAAGTATATTGAAAATCCTTTCAAGAACAAATCACTCTCCAATCAAGAATTTCCTTTCTCTAGTACTTATTTTCTCAGTGTTTTTTTTTTTTTTTTGTGGAAAAACGAGAGAGCAACAATAAATTAATGGACGACTGTTTGACTGATTGGTTTTTGAGATTTGACTGATTGATTGATTGACTGAATGCTGCTGAAAATGCTAAACAAAAGTTTTTGGGACAAAATGTGGTTCTCTGTGGCGATGTTCGAGTGTGGCTAGTGGTGTTTTGCACAGGTGTACCCTCAGATACAGTTGCTGCACAGGTGTAGAGTACGGGTGTGAGTTATGAGTGTGTCTGTGTGTTTCGGTGATGCAGGCTGTTTTTTGCTAGTATGTGGAATGGAAATCAAACAAATAAACAAACTGACCAATCAAAGAACCCAATCTACACACCAATTAAAGTTGCAATCAATTGGAAATGGCACAAAAAAACCGAAACAGAAGAAAATCAGGATTTTTACAAAAAATGTGCAACAGTAGTAACACGGCAGCAAACTTTTTTAATGGGCAAAAAAGCTATACAAAAACTTCTGGCAAACTAAAAATACAAATTTAAAGAAAAAAATAGTGCCCAAACAAAAGGAAAGAACTGCAGGCAAACAACGAGAGAAGAACAAGTACAAATTGGCACACACGCACACACATCTATATACATGGTAAAAGTATATAGTGTGTGCGGAAAATAATTCAAAAACATTCGGCGGGCTAAAATCGCAGGTTAATTGGACGGGCACCTGGAAACACGCTCAGCGGCTGGAGCACTTGGGTGGAACGCAGTGGCGGTGGTAGCGGTGGCAGCTGTCCAAACGGATCTTGATCGTTCGAGATGGAAGACGTGGGCGGTGAGATCATCGATATGTCACCAATGGTCGCCATGTCATTACTCTGGCCAGCTGCATTCCAGAAAGTAATATCAAGATGGGAAAATAGAAATACGAGAATTGATTATATATATTTTGTCATGTAAAATGTTGATATATATTTGAAATGACTTAATTTATAACAGTTCATGTTTATATTTAACATTTCATTACCATTTTCCTAATATTAAATTTTATTTCAGCTCCCACATTTCCCCAAGTGTACCTGCATTCAGCGGAATTCGGTGGGCTTGGTAGTGGAGCATGCAAAGGCTTTTAATTTTGTCCCGCACGTGGCAGGTTGCCCACAAACAACAGCAATGGGAAAAGGACAAGGAAAAGCTGAAGGCGAAGGCAAAGGAAACGCCAGAGAAAAGCCATGGAAACGTAAAGTAAAAGGTGTGCGGCGCCATATTTCGCACATAAATTGTATGCCAGCTCCGGATCCGGGTCCGGTTAAAAGTCCGGATTGTGGGGACATGGGTAAAGGGTAAGGGTATAAGGGTATAAGGGTAAGGGTAAGAGGTAAGGGAACTGCTACGGCGGAGACCAAAAGGCAGCTTCACGAGATGGCGTCGCATGCATGGATGCATACGCAAAGCATTTACGCCAACGCCTCGGCAGTCACGGAGCCGAGAAAGGCGGAGGCGGAGGTCTGAAGATTCCCAGTGCCTGAGAAATGGTGGAGCGGAGGAGCACATACATATATGTACGAACATATATTTATACAGTATATGTAGCCACATATGTGGGCGGGGCGGCGATCCGGCGGCTTGGCCAAGCTGCGTGCCTCTGCATAAAATAGATTTCCATTTTGATTCGCTGGCAAAGGCCGCGCAGAAGGCAGAAAAAATGCCTGAGAATCTTGCGGTGTGCAAAGATATATCCTGGTTACCTTTTATGTACAGAGCGCTTGCTTTTTATCAGGCAAAATTAAAAGCATTGGACTATGCATATTCTACAGGGTTATGAATCCATTCAGGCAATAATGGAAAATAAGGATGAAGAAGAACCAAAGTGTTCTCAAGTTGATTTCCTCTTGAACTATACTCGTTTTTTATCCTATAAATCAATTTTTAAATATTAAATCATAGTTCTGGGCAGCAAGATTAGTTTATATAGATATTTAAAAAATATTTTTCCCTCTCATGTCCCAAGATCAACTTGCAGGTCAAACTCCGGGACCTGCAGTTATTGCAGGATTTCCCAGGCAAAATAGATCAATCACGACTGAATGGCGTAGAATATGCCATGGGAAACCCTACAGACAGTTTTCCCCCATTTCCATAGTGCATGATTTTTTGCTCCTTCCATTTCCTATACTTTTTTTTTTCTTCTTTCCCCACATATGTGTGTGTGTAAGCCTTTGCAGGACTTAAAAAATGCCTCGTTGGCTGCGATAAATGTGCCCATGGCTCCTCGTTGTTGTGGTTTTGCCTTAGGAGCCCCCCCTACGCCCCCCTTATAACACACACACACACTATACACAACAACAGCAACACGTGCTGCTTTTTCTACGGTTCGGTATTTTGAATTTTTATTATTTGCAATTTGCGTTAATGTTGTGGAAAAAAGCATGTGGCTGTTATGGCTTTGGCTTTAGCTCATGTCCTTCTGCCTTCGTGTCCTTTTCCCTCCCGACCTCCTTAGCTTGGCATATTGAATGGCCATTTGTGTCACACACACACTCACACACTTGTACTAGTTGTACGTAAGGGGAAAAAGAGAGGCACACACGCACACACTAATGACCTTTTCATGGCCGCTCCATCCAGCGGATGAATGCAAGAAATGTGGGCAAATTATGGGCCTGACTGAGGATCCTCTTTGCCTCCTTTATCGTCCTTTCCCGCACTTCTGTGTCCCGCCGTCGTCGTCGTCCTCGTCGACGTAGTCGTTATTGACAAAATGATTTGTAAACATTTTGCGCATCATTAGTTGGCGCTGCTGGGAAGATATGGCCTGCATTTCCCCCCGCCATTTAACCGATTAAAATCGTGCATGCATCACCAGCGAGTATGCCTTTTTCCCAGGGGAAAAGCGGTAGAGATTTCCATAAAAACACGATGAAAAAATGTGATCTACATACTTTTTTGGCTTATGAAGAAAATCTTGTAAACTATTTTAAAATGTTCAAGTTTATTATTTGTATGGAGTATATATCTTTAATTTTAATTCTATAATGCATTCAAAAAGTAAATTTTAAATAATAATAATAGGCAAATAATTCAAACATCTGAAGATTAAACTATTAAGCTGATTATATATTAATATTGGACTGACTTTATGGCTTTCCAAGTCAGTTTTTCAAGTCTATTTCTAGTCCTGCAACAAATCCCTATGACATGTTCTTAGTTGTTTTCCCTGTTTAACCCCCTTGCACCTGCTTAATGTTAAACTCTTTGCTGACACCGCAAAAAGGGACAAAATAAAAATAAACTGCTTCCGGCTTCAATTGCATCAATGGAATGGTAAGGTTAGTTGCCTTGAGGAATGCCGGGGAAAAGGTAAGGTAAGGGGAGGGAGGGCTCATGGCAAATATTTGCTTAAATTTGTGCTGAGGTTAAGCTTTTTGTTTGCCTTCAGAGGCTCCTCTCCTCTCTGCAGAGCAGAGTTGATGACATCCAGTGGCCTCCGCCGCAGTCTGGGGCAGTTGCATCCGCTTCGGTTCGCCTGTCCCCTGACATAGAAAAATAGTTGCGGAGAAGTGGAGGGCCGAGCTGCGTTTTGACTGCATGCCAAGGCTGATACTCCACTGGCGATGCTGATGACGCAAGCAGTCAACCACACGGATGTTATTCATGTGTGTGCGAGTGCAAGGCTCCTCCGCACACAGACAGAAAAATATCACACAAAATTTCACATATACATACGTATACTATTGCCATAACCTGCTGGTCCTAAACTTTATATAGCCAATCAAGATTGAAGCTGATAAAGTCAGAAAGCCAAAACTTATTAGCCAGAGATCTTGGAAAGTCGTAAAAAAACTTTAAGATGGCCAAATGCGGCTTGCTTGGAGATATTCAGAGCTAAACTAAGAGATTTTCTTTGAAAAACAATTCATTTTCTAAAGATAATAAAGTATAAGGCAGCAAAACACAGAAAATCTATCAAGCTTCTCATAAAATAAAGTTTGTTCTTATTAGTAAGGTATTTTAGAAGCCCCAGAAGTCCCCCGATTTTTTAAAGCAATTAAAATTAAGTCTAAAAGAATGGATTTAATTGTTTAAGATACCAAATATTGTGTAAGTTTTGTTTTTATATAGTAGCATTTGTAGCTCCTTTTTGGGCACTGTTTTAAGGGCTTTTAATAAGCCAAATCATTTCTTTAGTACCCCGATTATAATAAAAATATAATAAAGAGCCATATTTTTGGTGCAATTTTTAAATTTCCGTCAACTACCAATTCCTTCCTCTTCTATTTTCCGCTTTCAGCAATACAAGTATGCAATAACCAATCAAATCTATTTTTGTTTGCTCGATTTTCTCATTGTGCAAAAACTTTAAGGCCTCTGGTCATTGACAAAAAGTTGCCTGCAGTCCCCAAACTGTTCTGTTCTGTTCTGGCCTGGCCTGTTCTGTCCTGTTCTGTCCTGTTCTGGCAGTTGTGACAAGTGGCCTCCAACTGGGCGAGAAGGGCGGATGGCTGCAGCTCCTCCCTGCGGGAGTAATCGGGCATTACGCAATCCTTGCGGCATACTTCTAGGCTGGCCACGATAATTGATACCCTTTGTCGGCCTGAGAGTCGCCTCTTGACGGCAAATCAAATTAGCGAACAGAATTGAAAACTTATTTATGCATGAGAGGCCGCTAATCATTTTTTGGGGGGAAGGGGAGTAATTTAAAATTCAATTAACTAGACGCACAATCTGAAAGGGTTTGCCTGTAAATATAAACCCCGAATCAGTCTCCCTTCCCCCATTTGAAATAGATATGTAATACTCCTATTCAAAATCGTATTCATGTTCGCTTTCAATGCAAGCTGAGCCGTTGATGAAAAGCCTTTTAACTCGGCTGCTGCTTCTTCGGAGGGGCTTTTGTCTTAAACGGTTTGTCAACTAAATGCATGATTGATTAAATGAAATAAAAGCCACACACCCACGCACACCTGCCACCGCATAAGGAATTCAGGATATTCGAGCATGTGTGTGTGTGTGTTCATTAATAGGCTTTTGTCTTTGCCCACCGCAAAAATTATTGCTGCTCAAATGCACTTGAATGTGGCATTGTTTTGGTCCTCCTCTGCCCCGGCTCAAGTGAAGGCAGCAGCATGCAGCTCGGACCGCAAAATCCTTAAATGCTGCATTAATGACCGCCCACACACACACGAACACACACACACACACTGGCATCGAGTGACCTCACTACTACAGGACTCGGTTGGTCCATCGGCTGCCCCTCGATGATATCACAAATTAAATACACTTGCACGTTAGCTTAACTCGAAATTCAACAAATATTGAGAGGAGAATGGGCGACGGAGGGGCGTGGCAGCTGCAGGACTCTGGATTGCTGTGTAAGCACGTGTCTGGGTCGAGCACTTGACAATCAGCACTCACAACAGCCAGCCGTCGACGGCCGACAGGACGAAAAGGCAACGGCAGACGAAGGATGCCAAATTCGAACAGTGGGTTCGACAGAACAAAATATAAATTAAATCAGTTAGCATATAAAACAAAAGATAATGAATATATAATATATATATTCTAATATCCTGATAAATGTCTAGATAACACCTGTGTATAAATATGTCTAAATCCTTTTATCGCTTCCACTGTGCCACCGTTCAGCAGCTGGGCTAAGGGCTTGTCTTGGCTGTTGGCTTTTGGGATGCCGCCATTGTCATAGCTTGTTGCTATTCCCGCACCGCCACCCAGCAGCTCTTCCCCGTATCCTTTTGGTCCTGAAATCGACGAGGAATATTGACAGTGCGGGCAGCTGTTAATACAACGCAAACTCTCCATTTTCGGCTTCCATCCTATATCCTATATCCATCCTTAGCCAGTGTAGCTGCTGTTGTTTTCGTTATTCTTGCCAGAGTTTGCACGTATTATCGCATGTGTTTATTTGTCAACACACCGCTTCGTTGCTCCGAGCCGTCGCATTATGCTTTTACCACTGCCAATACGATTCCGCTTTGAATGTGTCGCCACTTTAAGAGGCATAACTGTTGCAGCCAGCACACACGGCGTATGATTAATTTCACCGCCTGCAATCCATCAGTGCAGGAGTTTTTGGGTAGCGCATACACCGCCGCTTCATGCGGCAGTTTAACCATAACGATCTGACATTTTTCACATTATTAAAATCACTTGCGAACAAAGAGTGATGAGCGCGGAAAAGTTTAATGTGAAAAATATCACGTATACGCGCTGTGTATGGCACGTTAAAAATGATGTTCGCCATAAGTGCAAAGCATTTCCTTATAATTTTACTGCACTATCGAGACATGATGTATGGGGGACTGCATAAAGGGAGGTAAGGAAAACACTGAGCGACTTACCGGTGCACATAGGAAAGCCATTTCGTTGCCAGTCCCCCGGTGAAAAATGCGAATTATCCTTCGTTCCTTTGGATGCTGCTGCTGCTGCTGCTGACTAAAGAACTTTCGGATTCGGTTTCAAAATCCTCCGCAGTCAAATCCAATTTTCGACCAACGTGTCGTCTCAGCTTCGCTTTTCTTTTGCCCCTTCTTCACTTTATCCAGTTTTCTTTTCTGGCAGCTGGCAAATGATAAAAACTAGCGACGCACTGCTAGAAAATATGCATTTTTAATGCCATAAATTAGTTTTGCCGTTTTGCCGTGCACCGGGGAGCTGCAAAAAAGAGAATAAAGGAAGTGTCAGAAGTGCTGCGACGAAACAAGCTCAACTCTGCAGAGTGCCTGCAGCTTTTTAGGTAGAAGTTAACTCCTAAAAGAGGTTTATATATTTTCAGCTATAATCGCCTGATTCCATTAGCGCACCAGCTTTAGTTTAAGCTTGCGTTGATGTGTTGTACTATATAGAATAATTCAGGAAAAAAATATAAAATACATGTAGGTTAAGCAAAAAACTTATTAAAATGTACTTATTACGTACATTTAAGAAAATATATTATATATCAAGTAGTTAAGAAAAGTGTCATGCTAAAAGTACTCTTAATTTTGTATACCAAAAACTTAATATTATATCAGATAACATAAATTGAAAGTGTATAATTATTAAACCTTAATAAATGTTCCGTTTGAACTTTAATAAAACCTTTTCGGTCTAGCTTAAAGCATAATTTAGTCTTGTGAAAATTCGTATCATGCATACTCGACACTTTACACTCTGGCTAAAGGGATTTTCCCCGAATTAATTTGCAGTTTTCATTCCTGGCTTTAAGCAACTCGCGCTGCCAACAAACCAGCCACCGAAATCACATAACCGCATTGAAATTAATGCTGTCAGCACGTCAGTGGGGGGAACTCCGTCCTCAATCCTTTTTCCCACAGGTGTATGGCGACGGCGGCGGCTGCCAACTGGCAAAAGTCAAATTAAATTCTATTTTTAGGCGCCCAAATGTTGGCGAACCCTTTCGTTGCCTTCCCTTGCCTTGCAGGTTTGTTAATTACTCCATGAATTTGATAGTTTTCCATCAGTGCGGATCACACACGGGGCTGTATGCTGATGCTGACGATGATGATGATGATTATGTGGAAAATGAATATGCAAATGGGGGAAAACCGTACGAGTGTATAGATGTTGTATCGCCTGTCGGTGGATATGTACAAGAGAAAGAGAGAGAGAGAGAGAGAGCTCTCGAGTGTATCAAATTCGGGGTTGTGGCCCCACAGTTATGGATACCAATTAGAATCTGGCTATCTGGCATCGGCAGCATTCCAGCGATTCGGGATGAATCCGCA
>JAEIHY010012506.1:0-11298 GCA_018904565.1 Drosophila tsacasi
TTTGCCAGGCATAATAATATGGATCACACAGACTTCTAATCATAGAGTACGAACCTGACATTATTTAAATTGCAAATTCTTAAATTGAGGCATATGAGTCCGACATTAGATGCGACCTTGTGTGCCGCCCTCAATTTGTCACCGAACTGCTCCCGGGAATTCGGTGACTCAATTAGAATTGAACGAAAACAAGAATGATAAATGCCATTAATCAAGGTAAATTAAAACGGATTCCGTTGACATGTCAATTGGGAATCACTTAGTCCACAACTAAACAACTAACTAAGCTGACATTCTAAGTGGCTTTGGCGTCTATTTTTGCACCGCGATTAGCATTGAAATGCTCACTTTACAGATCGTCAAAAGCTTTCACGTTGATCTCCGATCGAGCGGCTAAGATTACAGCCTCCCCAGCGGGCATACGCAATGAATAGGGGTACAGGGAAGATCGGATAAATAACACATATTTCAAGTGCTCAGTTTTAGATTGTATTTAAATGATAAATTTGGTTTAAATGTGAAAAGATCAAGGGACTCTTATCATCAATGAATGACTAACCTTTGAGAAACATTTTTGCAAACATCGAAAGCAATCGGAGTTATTATACAATATCAGATATTTCTGCACAGATAACACTATCTATATAATCCGAAGAAACCTAAAGCAATAAGTAAAATTTATGCTCAAGTATTTCCGCGCAAATATAAGGAAGTCTTATCAAATATAACAAGGAAATTCTTTCAATTTCACATAATCAATTACGACTGTCTTAAGATCTCAATAAAAAGATAGAGGAGGATGGGCGAGATGACGCCATCTGTGTGTGTGCATTGGGCATAATCAAGGGGTGTGCGATCACAGTTATCACCTGCTTAATAGAACCCACTTAAGCCCCATTGATCCGCCTCATCCCAATATTCAATCTAGAAACCCGAGGGGCACTCAATCTGATTAGAATTCTGAGGAGCTGCTGCTGCCGAAAGCCAATTGGCATGCGATCGTTGCAATCCATTCTACAATTCTGTGACTAATTCGGTTTACTTGGCCATGCAGTTCAGGTATTGACAACAGGTAACAGGTAACAGCGGGGGACATCAGCAGCGAAGTGCGGGAAATACCAGTCGCAATTGCCTGAAGAATTGCTCTTTTTGGGTTCCGGCTTGGCCATTGAGATAGTCTTTCAGTATGTGACATTCTCCATGTAGACATAAAATCGGATTCTTTATGTTTATAGACTAGAAAAGTTTAAAAAAATTGTACAAGCTATGGATTATATATTTTAACTTTATAGTATTGTAATAAAAATATATTCTCCATTATCCAGTATTCTCCATCCAGTAGTAAATATGATAAATGTTAAGCTGTACTTAAGCCACGCAAATTATTCAAAGAAATATATAACAAATTAATTAATATGCTAAATATGTTTATACTCCTGCATTTCAAACAATAATAAACTTATATAAATTACACTCCAATTAACAATTCATTAAATTAATCGATAAAAGATAAGCTGATTTAAATTTAATCAATTGATTTATTTTCTCTCGAAAACAAGCTCCCTTAAATTCGGCAAAAATAAATTCAATTGATGCAAATGTAATACAAAATCCTTAAATCAAATGGGAACATAAAAACATGAAATTTATTGCGGAAATTCCGGTGGGTATAAGTGTATCTTGCATTTGGGAATAAAGTCCTCGTGTGTGTTAAGTAAGTGACCTCCATTCGGATGACACATCACAGTAAAATGTGACATTCTAAGCCAATGATAGGTGCTTCTTGATCCATGGAACATAGGAAGCGACTCTCGTATAAACTCCTGGGAAATTGGGACGAGCACATTCATAGCCAAAGGATACCAGGCCCAGCAAGTAGAACCTATAGCCATTGCTCTCCAGCTAAAGGAAATTGTATAAATTGGTAAATAAAAGACATAATAGGATTAAAATAAGATATGATTAAAAGAAATTAAGATCAAAATAAAATAATAATAAGTAAATAAGATTTCAAATTTCAGCTGCTCAAAACAAAGTTTCCAATAAAACTTTAATGCCAGAATATGGGTTAAGGAATGTAGACTTTCGGTAATAACCAAAATTCTCTTGTTCGCAAGTCATTTAAGATTTTCGTAAGTTAACGAAAATATATATCTGCGTCACCGACATGGCCAATTAGCGGGACGGAACACACCGAACCACCTTGGAGACGACAGCACAGCCCAAGACTTGGCCAAAAAACTGGTTAATCTCAATATGACTCACGGTGAGAGAGGGGAACACTCGTGTAACTGACCTGCGGCATCATGAGTGGTCCACCGGAATCCCCTTGACAGGCGTCCACGCTGGAGCTGCCCGCGCACATCACCTGCAAAAGGATTAACAAGTTGCAATCGATTATATTATGGGCTCTCTCTCCTTTTGGGGGACTCCCCTTCGCTCAGGACCAAGTGACTTGCCTTGTCGCTGAACTGGACGAACTGGAAGACGGACTTGTAGCTCTGCTCGCAGGTGTGACGGGAGACGATTGGCACCTGGGCATCGCGCAGCACCTGCGATGTGGGTCCCTGATGCTTGGCAGCTCCCCAGCCGGCCACAAAGGGATTCATGCCCACAAAATCCTGCTGCAGGAACTTGGCTGCCTCGGGCAGGCAAATGGGGGCAATGTTACCTTGCGGAAATATATAAATATTAATTTAATAATTCTTTAAATTAATAATCCTTTTACTTGGCAAATTTCCATTTAAACCATTGAGTTCGATCAGCGCTATATCATTCGATATGGAGTTAAGGTCAAAGTGCTCGTGAACCACAGTTCTGCGTATGCGGAAATCCATTGCCCCCGGCTCCACAGGTTTCGAGAGATCGTGAGCACCCAATCGCACCAGGGTCAACATGGGATTAATGCAATGCGCCGAAGTTAAAATATAATGCGTGTGGATCAAGCTGCCACCGCAAAGGAACTTCAGAGCATTCCGATTTGCCTCCTCAAAGTAGCCCAAGGCAGCTATCCAGGGATAGGCCCCTATTCACAAAATTTAATAAATTAATTCTTCAAATTTCTTTGAAAGAAACCACTCACCCTTTCGGGCTTCCAATCCACCCACAACTCGGTTTGAGGTGGTGCTACTTACACCACAAGCACGTGGCGCAATCTGTGCTACTGGAGGAGGAGGCTGCACTGGCGGATTGAAACTAGGACTAATCACCGGTTGGACCTGGTTCAGAGGCGGCGTTGGCTGGAATACCATTGGAGTGGCTGTAGAGCCGCCACTCAGAGGTGAGAAATGAAAGAACCCAAAGGGAGCAGCAGTAGTAGGCAGAAGATCCTTCCTACTCCTGGCATTTCCACTGCGATCCGAGGCACAGCACACCTGTACACATCAAAGGAAAACATAAGTAAAATTACGTAAGCTTTCAGGAAAATTGTGAATTAAATTTAAAAAAAGTGCTACTAAATGTAAGCAATTTTAGATTTTTAAAAATATCAATTTTGTTGTTCACTTTAATCTAAAACCAAACAAAAAAAAATATAAATTATTGGTATAAATTAATGTTTGTAAATTTAAAGCATATATAAAAATAAAACTGGTTTGAACTCATTTCCGCTGCAAAATAAAGCATTTTTCTAAAATTTAAAGCTATAGTCGTGGAGTATCCAAACCAAATGGAATTAATTTTAACTGCATAACAATTACTTGGGTTGTTGAATTAAGCGAAAATAATTTAACTAGATTTATATAAGCAAAGCAAAAAAATACAACAGATTTGCCCCATTAAATTCTATAGAACGAACTCCCCAAAAAAATAAAATACATAGCGAGAAAATGTCTATACATTATGTGCTAAACAAAAATTTAAATTAAATTGAGGGAATAATAGAATGAAATAAAGATAGTTTTACAACTAAAGATTGAACAAAAATCTGTTAAATATTAAGTATAATAGATTTGAAATTTTGTACCAAAACATAAATCAGTAATCCATACATTACCCTTTAATATAAAACTTGTAAAACAAAGATTACCATAAACGTGGCGCCATCGAATCCGCATATGGACTGTCCCAGGAAGGCGCTGAAATCGCTGCTCTGACCCTGATACTCCTCCATGAGCGGGGCGCAGGAGGTCAGGGGCAGGCAGCTGCCTGGCCGGGATCGGCCGTCGTAGCAGGATTGGGCTGTGAAAACGGAGAGAGCAGAGAGCAGGGCGTGGTGACTGGGAGAGGACGTGGCAGGAGGAGATTCTCCTTTTTTTTGTATATAAATTTAGTTGGCCAATTCGGTTTGCTTTACATCAATTTTGTGATCTTTTTTATTTTGACTAATTTTTGGTATGTAAATTTAGAGGATAATGTGTGAGGTGTGTGTGTTATATGTGTGTATAATGTGTGATTGATATTTTGGGTGGTGGCTAGGTGGTTATCTTAGAAGAGTATCCGACGCTTTCGGCGACGACGTCGCCTACGTCCGGCATTCAGCGGCATGAACACCATTATATCCGAACCGATCTGCGGGCCTCCCGGGGATGCGGAGACCAGCGGAGAGTTCTGCTGGCGCGGATCGATGCAGGGACAGTTGGGCAGAGGTCGGGCACCGCCGGGCAGACAAACCAGCGGCTGAGATGGGCACGTGGGTACTGGCACCGGGAGAGTGGTGCCAGCCGTACTGAGAGTGGTCACCCCAGTCGTTGTGGTGGTACTACTCGTGGTGGTACTGCTACTCGTGGTGATCAATGGAGGCGGCACCGAGGGCGTCTGCGGAAAGGGCGGCGTTGGCTGGAACGTGGGGATCACTGCAGGTGTGGACGGAAGCGGTATTAGTGGAGCAGTTGGCTGCGGCGGCTGCAGCGGTGGGAGTTGCGGTGGGAATTGCGGTGGGAATTGCGGTGGGAACTGCTGTGGTGGCTGCGGCGGTGGCAGTGCGTAGATGGGATAGTAACCTGGCGGATACAGCGGGCACCAGCCCTTGATGCTGGCCAAATACGAGAGGAACGGCCAGAAGTACACCTTCACGCAGAACTCGTCCAGCAGCACCATGACCACTCCGTGTCCGTGTAACCGTATCCGAAATCCGTTTATCCGTGCTCTCTGCTCGGCCACCAGGTGGCAACTGTCCCGCAACTCTCGCTTTTTTCGGCCAATTGCAGCCTGGCCAAGTGGAGCATGGCGGCAGGTCCGTAATGACTTTAATTCAATTGTATTTTTAGTGGCACACAATTATCCAAAGAATCGTGTTTGGATGAGCATAGTTCAGGGGTGGATTAGGTGTCATGGAGGGTTAGCCTCTTTTAAAAAGTATATAATTTCTAGAATATATTTTAATAAGTAAATCATTGATATTTAAAGTAAACTTTAAATTAGGCGTAAGCTAGTAACATCGTTATCCTAACATGGCGAGAACAATTTATTAAAATATTAATATTGACAGAAACATGCTACAACTGCAACTGCTATGTTATTTGTTAACATCAACAAACTTTAATTAAGTGAAACTTATAAAGTTATTTTCAAATACTTTGATAACTTCATAGGTTTTATAGTCCCTAAGTTCCAGGTATTCTTATGGACATAGGAACATACAAACGATTCATCTGGGCATGCTAACCAAGGTTAAACAAATCATATTGATTTTAAACAAATTAAAATAGATTTAATTGAAATATTTAACAGCTCAATTTCTTTTATAAAGATAATTTTAAAAGTATATACCTTAATCCACACTTATCTTTAAATACTACCATCCAAAATAATCCAAGTTTATGAAATTTTATGAACCATTACTCCTATCATAGAGACATTACCTCTATATCTACAATTAAAACCTTTAATGATAACCGGGAAATGCACATTCTAAAAACTGATTCACTGCACCATTATTCAAACCCTGCTAATGGCAAGTCCCCCGGCGGATTCACACCGAAATGCATCGTTAATTCTGGGGAAATTAAAATAACTGGGCCAGTGGCGCTTGACATCCGATTAAAATCATTTGACGACTCCCATGCCCGTCTGTTCAAATCATTTGCAGCTATATTCGGTGCTAGATGATAAACAGATGCCATAAGCTACAAGCTACATATAGTATGTGCGGGGATTTGTTTATTTATGTTGACACATTAAATGGAATGACACTGACACGATCACATAACTCAAACAGATCTATTGGCACGATCTCTGGTGGTATTTTTAAAGCGGTGACGAGGGAGATTAAAAAAGAACTTACACTTGACGGGCGAGGGAATGGCGAGCGCCCAAAGAATTATTATTAGAGTCCCAAGAGCTCTCAAGTTGGATTTATTGATCGCACACATTCTGATCCTCTGAACTTCACCGACGAACTGAACCTGTGGGCCACTGAACCACCGGAACTTAAGCACCGGCGGAGTCCATTAGAGGGGGTGTCATCATGAGTCAAATGATTTAATTGTGGCAATTTTCGAAATGAAATTAAATTTAATTTGCGGCCAATAGATGACACTTTTTTTCGGGGGATGAACTTGAAAAGTTGAAGGATGGGAAAAGCTAGAAATCCCCCCTCTAGAGATAGGGTTAGTACCAGTTTTGAACTACATTTTCAAAAGCGCTTATTTATTGTTGTGGTTGCTGTTGTTGGGAAAACGAAAATTCCATTAAATCTAAATGCCGACTACGACTACCTTGATAACGTGCTGTATATATGCTGTATATATATATATATGGGTTAGAATATATATGGAATATATTGTGCATGTGTGTGCGTGTGTGTGGTGTGCTAGTTGGGGGGACCTCGTCCTCCTCTACTCTCGGTGCTTGCAGTCGAGGAAGAGCTGGGCCTGCGACTGCACAAAGTGAAAGATCTCGAGCAGCATCTCGTTGGAGGTGCGGCAGTTGCCATGAACGGGCTCGAAGAAGGATGCCGCAGAGCCGCCATTAGCTCCGCCCACCGATCGCTTGCCCCAATCCGGTGAGAATGTCAACTGGGGATTATTGAAATTGCTGATTAGGAGATCCCTATGTAGAGGGAAGAACCACTCACCTGACACTCCACGCAGGCCAGCAGCATCAGGACAAGCACGGCTGCAACCAGGATTTCGCTCTTGTGATTCATTTCGTCTACTACTGCTGCTCGATCTCTGGCGAAGGCGCTTTTATACCCCATCAGTCAGCTCCTAGGCCAGCTGTCGACTAATTTACCAGGCACTTGGCAGGATTCCCCATGTAATTACTCCTGCCCCGATGGCAAGTACAATTCCACTCCAAAGTCGTCATAGACAATGAAACAGGCGTCTATGTGGAAGCGTCTGTGATTCTCCGTGTGTGGTTTTTATTAGAATATTGCGCATATGTTTAATATTTTAAATATAATTATATATTTATTTAGATACCATTAAATAAGTTCGTTAAATTAAGCAGTGTGTACAAGAGAGTTAAAAGAGATTGCGGCTCAAGCAACAACACAGTTTGCAAAAATACATTGTGGCGAACATAGAATCAAAAGTATTATTATCCTTAAAGAGTTGAGCTGAGCTGGGTGGTTTTGTGGGTGAGTAGGACACGGAAGTGGTTTAGCTTTCTACGCGCGCGAGAACGAGGCACTCAATGTTTTTCGTTTTGTTTTTGTTACAACAAAATCGGATTGTAAGCAGTTTTTAGTTTATAATATGTATACGTGTATATATTAGTAGTAAATAACAATACAAATTACAATAACACATTATTACGTTTTGGCTTAATCGAAACAAACGCTCTGGGGGTCAGTTATTGCCAGCTTTCATATATAAAAAACAAATGGCCAGCGGCGGTGCCGGCCACGCACAATTGGTAATATAGTAATCATAGAAAACATTCGTCCTTAAATAATATTACAAAAATATATGTAGAAATATATTTATATATATATATATATCATATATTATGTGTGTGTACAATGTTATCCGTGTATGCGTGTGAATCTGTTGTATATCTCTAGCTATATATGCGTGTTTCCTTTACTTTCCTTCTTAGTGCTTGAGTTTTTACTTTTTAGTTATTGGGTTGTTTTTGAGTTTCTTCGTTAGCTATTTGAAAGTGGCGTAGCTTATTCGATTCTTTCGTTGCACCTGGCACCTGGCTCCTGGCTCCTGGCTCCAGGCAGAAATGCAATTCGTTTGGGCTCGTTTTCGGTCGCACGGTTACTGGTTTCGGTTACTGGTTACTTGGTTTGCGGTTTATCGTCTTCTCAACGGAATTCAAAGCTCAGTCGACGCGTGTTTCGAAAATTTGGTGTTATACTCGTTATGTTGTTTTTGGAGATTCTTACATCAGGCAGCACTTCCTCTTGCCCTTCTTCTTGTAGTCCTGCTCGATGAACGGACGCTCGGCGATCTGGAATTTGCGCACGATCCGCACCAGCTCGTGGAAGGCCTGATCGACATTCACCCGCAGCTTGGCACTGCACTCGATGTAGGGCATCATGAGGCTCCGACTGGTGTTTTGCGCCTCCTCCAGCGACACCTGCCGCTGGTGCTCCAGGTCGCACTTGTTGCCCACCATCAGCATGGGGAACTCGTCGCGGTCCTTCACGCGCAATATCTGGCGCTGGAACTTGGGGATCTCATCGAAGCTGGAATGATCGTTGAGCGAGAAGACGAGCAGGAAGCCCTCGCCGGAGCGCATGTACTGCTCCCGCATGGCACTGAACTCCTCCTGCCCGGCCGTGTCCAGAACTGGCAAGTAAGAGAGATAAATTAGAGGATTCCAAGGTTAGTAGAAGATAAACTCACTGTCCAACTTGGCTGGCACATCGTCGATAACGCACTGCTTCGTGTAGGAGTCCTCGATAGTGGGATCGTAGTCTGTGACGAAGTAGCTCTGCAAGATTAAGATCGAGAAAATTTATCACTGCGCGCTCTTCACGTTTGTTTACACACGTCCAAGACGACGCCACTTTATCATCGGCCGCCGCTGCCCCGCCGTGCTCTATATCTTTTTGGGGAAAATCTGTGTGTGTGTGCGCCTGGGATGGATACAAAAGCGAAAGAAAGATGTGCGGGTGACGCAAATGCCTAAAAATAAATGGAATAAATGGTCGTGACCATGGCACAGCACACACTAGACAGGGGCACACCCAAAAGCCACAACGCCACAACTCCGCGACGCTTGACCGTACGTAGCATCCGTCCAGTGCCCAAATGGGGATACATACGGGGGCGTGGCCGCGATGATCTCCGCTCGAAACTATGCAGCACACACAGCACACGCATGTCCAAACACACAGACGCACCTCGCTTGTTGCTTTGCTTTGCTTGTTTGTTGCTTTTGCCAAAACAAGGGCCCACCTCACCGTCCCACTTCCCCTCCCCAGACCCTGTTGTTCCCTGTGTGTGTTTGCTCCTCCTGCGTGGCACCGCCGGGCTGCAACGAGGCCTCACCTGGATGAACTGTATCGTTATGGCCGACTTTCCCACGCCGCCGCCGCCGACGACCACCAGTTTGTACGTTTGCATCTGCATTTCCGCGTTAATTTCGACCAGTTGGCCAGCTAAATTCTTTTATTTTCCGCGACTGCCAGTGTGACCGCTCTAATATAAATTAAAATCTCTAAAAATACCTTTCTTAAAGTTTGTAAACTCTAAGAAGAAAAGGTGCTGATATTGGATAAAGTAGCAAAGCTGCTGTGGATTGATTATTTGTACTATTATTTAATTTACACTTATAATATAATAATATATTTATTTTCATAGAAAATATTTATGCACTACGAGAAGGTTTAAATTTAAATTAATCAAATGCCAACTAAATAGCAACAGAAAAAGAGCATCTTTTCTTGGCGCCCAATCTATGGTCATACTGGACACCACACGCTAAATTTTCGATGCATTAAAGTTTGTTTGGTTCTGGAAATTTGCAAATTACTTGAAAAATGCCCGAAGATACAGAGGTACTGGTGGACGACAAGCGCAACAACTTGCCCTGGATCGAGAAGTACCGCCCGGTTAAGTTCAAGGAGATTGTGGGCAACGAAGACACGGTGGCGCGTCTCTCCGTGTTTGCCACCCAGGGAAATGCGCCCAACATAATTATTGCAGTGAGTATAAGAAAACTCTTGTTAAATAGTTACTATATGATTTTTCGCCTCTCTAAAGGGTCCTCCGGGCGTGGGCAAGACCACCACCATCCAGTGCCTGGCACGGATCCTGCTGGGAGACAGCTACAAGGAGGCGGTCCTGGAGCTGAATGCCTCGAATGAGCGCGGCATCGATGTTGTGCGCAACAAGATCAAGATGTTCGCCCAGCAGAAGGTGACGTTGCCGCGCGGCCGCCACAAGATCGTGATTCTGGACGAGGCCGACAGCATGACGGAGGGCGCCCAGCAGGCGCTGCGCCGCACCATGGAGATTTACAGCAGCACCACGCGCTTCGCCCTCGCCTGCAACACCAGTGAGAAGATCATCGAGCCTATCCAGTCCCGTTGCGCCATGCTGCGGTTCACCAAGCTCTCCGACGCCCAGGTCCTGGCCAAGCTCATCGAGGTAGCCAAGTGGGAGAAGCTCAACTACACAGAAGACGGCCTGGAGGCCATTGTCTTCACCGCCCAGGGCGACATGCGTCAGGGACTGAACAATTTGCAGTCGACAGCCCAAGGCTTCGGCGACATCACCATGGACAATGTGTTTAAGGTCTGTGACGAGCCCCATCCCAAGCTCCTGGAGGATATGATCCAACACTGCGCCGCCAACGACATCCACAAGGCGTATAAGATCCTAGCCAAGCTCTGGAAGCTGGGCTACTCGCCCGAGGACATAATCGGCAACATCTTCCGCGTCTGCAAGCGCATCAACATCGATGAGCATCTGAAGCTGGACTTTATCCGCGAGATCGGCATCACCCACATGAAGATCGTCGACGGCATTAACTCCCTACTCCAGCTCACCGCCCTGCTGGCTAAGCTATGTAATGCCGCAGAAAAGCACTGAAATTGTTTATTAAAAGTTATATTTAAGAGAAAAGACGCTTATTGGGGAACTAAACTCAAACATTCCAAGGAATGGATTTTTTTTTCTTGAGATTTTGAAATCGAATTCGCTGTAAATTACAATCCAATCAGAATTTTTAAAACAGCAACGCCTATGTAGACACAAAAAAAATCATTTAAAAAAATTTAAAACAAATTCAAATAATTACAATCCGATCAGAATGCTTTATTTTTATTTTTACAAAATTTTCCGCAATGCTTACGCTCTTTTGAACTCAAAAATATATATATATATAAAGGATAAGATTTCGGTACTGAAGAACTAGTGAGATGGTTCTGAGGTGGGCTAGCTGACGCCACCGGAC
>JAEIHY010012512.1:0-62360 GCA_018904565.1 Drosophila tsacasi
CTATTCATCGGCGGAATTGGACAATTGGAAGGATCTGCAGGACATTTATCCTCCTGGCGGCGAAACAGAAGCAAAAGTTGCCTTCTACCCGAAAATTGACTGTTCCACGCCTGGTGAACTAGTAGAGGATTCAGGACCGGTGCCGCCAAAGTTCTTTGGCAACTCGGGCTACTTCATGCTGACTGGCACCAACAGCCAGTTGCAACAGCAGATAAAGGATCTGGCGGCCAGGAACATTTTCGTTGAGTCGTTCGTCGAGCTGCCGGAAGCTACAGCTAACATCGTGGAGCAGCAAATGACAGAGCTCGTGAAGAACCGAGATCCAATTTTGGGAAAGATGCGTGAAAAGTACGAACCAAGAGTTTCGCGCCAAAAGAAGCAGAGGAAGTGCCTGAAGAAGACCAACAACTAGATTAACATTTTGTTTAAAGAATTTACATTAAATAAATGATCCAGCGAGTGCAGGGCAGCTCCTCAATATTTGTATCGCACTTTGAATTTGGCGCAAAACTGTTGACCATATTAGGCAACGCTGGCTCTGCAAAGCATGGTTGACAAACAGCGTGGCACCAGTGTTGCCACAGTATCCTCGGGAAAAGATGCACTTAAATTTAAAGTTTACGCTTCAAATTCCAGTGGAACATGACGACCTTAAAAAAGCAAAAATACAAAATATTTAGCTATAAATATCATAGTATTTCATATATTATAAATAAATAATCTTAAAATGTGGCTCTTTTCGAGTAAATACCTTTTTAATCAGAAAACTATAAGAAAGCCGAAGTCTTTGATTTAAAAGACTAGATAATAATGCCATTAACCCTATTATTATGCAAATTAAGCAGTTGTACTTTTTAAGCTTAGCAACTCAGCATTTTACATTTTGTTTTTAGTAGGAAGTCAAATGACACCTGGCGAACCATTTTTTCTTCTAAAATCTATAAACAAAATAAAGTATTAAATGGCTCGGAGCGGCCACTCTGCGTGGCACGTTGTGAGGAGAAAGCAACATGCAGTTCCCCCCTCAGCAGTCCACACATTCATCACCACGAAAACCTGGCAACAGGCCGACTGACAAACTGATCTGAAACAAACCGTAGTCGTCCCAAGTCTATATTAAAATATATCTAGAATTGTAAATTATATTGAGACGAAAAAAAAACACTTGTCGACAACAATAACAAACATGCGCACACACACCGACTAAAGAAGAAGAGAACGCGCGCCGCACATGTGTTGGGCTCCGACCACGTGTATGTGTGCGCGCACGAGGAGGGTGTGTGTGTGGGTAAATGCCGCCGCCACGCCATGTGCTTTTTTGAGCTTAACAACAATTGAATCGAACACCTCCGTTGATCTTCACTATCACATATCAGACCCATACGCACGGGACACCGTGGACAGTTTGTTTGGAAAGCCGTTTTCCTCGAAATACACCTGGCAAATGCACACGAAATGCTAGAGGGCTTTCTTGCGAATTCACATTGCGCTGCCCACAGAAGCACCCCAGCGGATTAACGGTGGAAGCGAGATTTCCTTGCCATTTATTACCTTTTTGAAGCACAGGTGGTGCACGGCACCGGATCCCGGCTGCTGGTTAATCTCGGCACGAGGCAACTATTTAAATTGTTTTCCGATTCGTTGCCGCCGTCTGTTTGTCTGTCTGCTTTAACCTCACATGTTGAGCGCCGCGTCCGCAGCACCAACACAAGCACAGTTCCCCAAATTCACTTAAAACACCCAATACCCGGCGGCCGCCTTCTGTCACAATCGAATCACTCCCGAATTAATATTTTCCAAAGCCACTCCGCAGAACTCCTGGGTCAGTTTATCTCATAGTTTGTGATTCACACTGCCCAAAATATGTTCACGTGGATTCGTTTCGCGGCACAGTGCTGCCAACTTTCGGTCGCCAGTGCAGGCCCACCAAAATAGCCGAAAAAGCATGATTTCTTAATAGAACAGTAAAACAAGGGATAATTTCATAGCAAAAAAATTATACTTGCCTGCTTGTTCAACTTTAGCTTATGATCATTATTTGATTATGATGTATCTCAAGGATTCGTTTTAAACGGCATTGCTTTGTATTTGTTGTGCAATTTTGACGTTTATGGCCTAAATAGCCGGCACCTTCTAAATTCAGGATTTTTATTGCCAATTCAGCTTAAAAACAGCTAAGCTGTAAACACTGTCGCTGTAGCGGAGACTTAGTGGCTATATATCGATGAATCGATGTTTTAGAAACATCGATATGTTATGTCAACTTTACAAAATAAGTCAAATTCGGCATAAAACATATGTATATTTTTATGTAAATTTATTTATTATACCCCTGTCAGGGGACAAATAATTACAATACTACTACGAGCCATTTCCAAGTTTAGAAAGTATATATATTCTTGATCAGCATTACCAGCTGACTAGATCTAGCCTTGTCCGTCTGTCTATTCTGCTGTCCATTTATACGCGAAATTGTCTGAATTTCAATAAAACTTTTTATGTAGTCTTTTATTATATTTACAGGGTAGATCGGACCAGATTGGACGACCATATACAGCCATTAATAGTAACGTTCAGGAAATCAAAAATTTATTGAAACAATATTTTTAACTTTTCCCTTTTTCAACAATCTATTTTAATGTAATTTGGGATTGCAGAATTTCAATTTTATTGTTAGAAATTTATCGACTCTTTGTATCTGGATTTTAATTTTGTATCTTAAATCGTAATTACAGATGGACTTAATAAATGCCGAGTAACCCCTGACAGAAATGAACAAGAGACTCTTTTGATTATTTAGAACATGGTTATTTTATTCGAAAGTACTTTAATGAGCAGCGGACTGACCGCCGGCCTACTCTGGCACAAGCATTGGGTAGATTTGATATACGGAGCCAAACTCGACTCTATTCCAATAAAGTACAAGTCGTTTAAAATGAAAATCGTGTTAAGATTAATATGTTGTGTATATACGGAAAATGCGGGACAACTACGTATTCGGACGCCAGGACACGGGAAAACACTTTAACGGCGCTTGACGCTGGTCCATTCACCATCATCGGCAGCTTTGTTTTCTGAAAGAAATGGAACTTTTAATAAGAATACAACTCTTTGAAGCCTCGTTGAGACCGCTTACCCTTGTCTTGGGGCTGGTCTCGCTTGGGGGCAGGCTTATCTTCGCGAGGTCCAGGAGCATTACGCCAGTTTCCGCCACCGCCGCCGCCACCACTGCCGGCTTCCTTGGGAGCAGGTCCCCGCAAATCTCCGCGTACTTCGCGTCCATCACGACCATCACGCCCGGCATCACGTCCGCCATCACGTCCGGCATCACGTCCGGCGTCACGTCCGGCATCTCGCCTGTCGCCAGCAGGACGACGGTTGTCCCGATCACTCTGACGCGGAGCGTCGCGCCAGTTGCCCCCACCGGTCTCGCCACGTGGCTCATCGGTGCGACGGGGTCCATCGTTGCGACGGAAGCCACCGCGGTCACGATCATCATCTCGGTCCCTGCGTGGGCCGTCGTTGCGGAAGTCACGATCACGTTCACGGTCCCGGTCTCCACCACGACGCCACTTGTCATCCCGCGACTGAGGGGCCCCGCTGGTCTCCTTGGGTGCAGCAGAACGCTGGGAGTCGGGCTCCCGTCGCACACGCCACGATGAGTCCGCTCCCTCGTTGTCCTTGCGGTCTCGGTCCCCTCCACGGTCCATGCGTTCTCCTCCGCGCTCCCCGCGGTCACCTCCGCGCTCCCCGCGGTCACCTCCGCGCTCCATGCGATCCCCTCCACGCTCGATACGATCGCCTCCGCGCTCTGTGCGTTCGCCTCCGCGCTCTGTGCGTTCTCCTCCGCGCTCGATACGATCGCCTCCCCGCTCCGTGCGCTCTCCGCCGCGTTCGTTGCGATCGCTGGGTGCGGGTGCAGCACGACGCCACTCTCCGGCTCCGCCGGCAGGGGCGCTGGGCCGGTCGCCACCTCGCGGACGCCAAGTGTCGCGCTCTTTCTCGCTGCGCTCACGCTCCACAGCCACCTCTCGGGCAAGACGGTCGCGGTCCTCCTTGATTTTGCGCTCCGCCTCCTCTTCCTTGGCGCGTTGCTTCTCGTACTGAGCGCGACGCTTCTCGTCCTCCGCCTCACGCTCCAGACGGCGGGCCTCCGCAGCGGCACGCTCCTCGGCCGCCTGAGCCAAGCGAATTTCCTCCTCCTTGCGGAGACGCTCCTCTTCCTTTTCGCGAAGGAAAGCCTGACGACGCTCTTCTCGGCGACGAACAACGCGTTCGGCCAGACGCTTCTTGCGCTCCGCCTCCAGGGCAATCTCGAACTTCTTGAGCTTCTCGACGTAGAGGGAGGCACGCTCCTTCTTGAGGGCGTCGAGGTATTCGTCCCGATCGGGATACATGCGCTTGAGACGTTCCTGCTGGCTAACGGCGTCCTTGCGTTCGGCAATCGCATTTTCAATGCGCGTCTTTTCGGTGGCCTCCCAGAACTCCTTGTCCTTAACCTGCTTTTCGGCCAAGTACTTTTCGAATAGTGGAATCTCCTCCAGACGCTTGGCCCGCTCGAAGTAGTCAACCTTCTTCTCCTGGGACTTGAGCTTGGACTGCAGCTCCTTGGCCTCGCGCTGCAGCTCTTCACTTTCGCGCTTGGCGATCTGCTCGGCATCCAGCTTCTTGATGCCTTCCTCGTCCAGTTTAGAAAGCATCTTCTTGCCATGAGCAGTCTGCGAGATTTGCTGCACCTTTTCCTTGAGACTCTTCTCGCGAATGGCCTGAATCTCGTTCTGGTGCCGCTTCAGTTCCCGCTCCTCCTGTTCCTTCTCGAGGCGCTTCTGCTCAGCCAGCTTGGCCTTGCGGGACTCTTCCTCTTGGCGGCGGGCCTCCTCTTCCTCGCGCGCATTGTTCTGCTTCTCGATATATTCCTTGCGATCCTCGATGATCTTCTGGCGCTGGAGAATCCGCTGGTGCTCACGATCCTTGATCTCGTGGTAGTGGTGTACCATCTGAGTGCGCAACTTAGCACGCTGGTCACGCTCCCGGTTCGGATAAACGATGGAGACGGCGCGAGTCAACACGGTGGACATGTTGACCAGCTGGGAGCGGATTTGCTCCGAGGGCATGGACTGCAGGGCAGGTCCATCGGGCCGGTACTCTCGCTGGCTCTCGGTCAGATCGGTGCCGAAGTAGATGCTGTTCTTCTGGTGGTCGATGCGAATCTGCATGTCGTTGTGGCGCACGGACTCAACCAGCAGCTTTTCCAGCTCGAAGATATTGCAGAAGCTAGCCAGCTGCAGCAGGCGCTTGAACTCAATGCTCTCGTACACCTGAGAGATCTGGCGAATCAGGCGCATGATGGTCACGTCCTTCAACGACTGAATGTAGGCGGTCAACAGATTGTTTTCGGGTGTTCCGCTCTCGATGATGTCCACAATAGACTGAATGCGCTTGCAGAGGTTCAGGGGGTTGAAGTCTACCTCCAGCCAGTTGTACAGGTTGCGGAAGTCCTCCGAAACTAGTTGGGGCACGTTCAAGCGCACCTGGGCGAATTAAAGCGATTAGTAAGTTCGGGTTGGTGTTCCTCGAGCGTGCTACTTACCACTTCGCGAATAAGAGACACTCGAGTGGGCGGCTGAGGCAGTCCGAGGAGCACGGCCAGCTTCTGTGCCTTCTCCAGGGGGCTCTTGTCCGCCTCGATGAACCTGTCGAACTCCGGATGGGCCGACGGCAGCGGAATAGAAAGGGTGGCCAGGAGAACGTGGGCGGCCATGCGCTGCAGGTCCTCCTTGGTCAGGTTCTTCTTCAGCTCGCGCGTCAGTTGGAAGAGCTTCAGCAGTGCTGCAGCATGGAAGAGCTGATTCCCCGCCTTGCTAAAGACCATCGCCAGCTTCTGGTAGTAGTTCGCCATGGTCTTGGGCACGGGTGTCTTCTTGGACAGGGCCATCAGTCCGTGGATGTCTTCAATCGCCTTGTAGGCCTCTTGCCAAAGCTCCATCTGAATGGCAGAGTCGAGCAGGTACAGCCTGGTGTCCAGGCACAGCTGCTGCGTCTCCACCTTGTTGATCGAGACACCGGTGGTTTGGTTGCTGCTCTTGCAGATGTCCTCCAAGTGCTTGCGCAGCTTATCGCACAGCCGCCGGAACTCGCTCTTGCGGTTATACTTCAGGCAAAACTGGAAGGCCATGCGGGCAATGTCGTGGTACAGGGCCTCGCAATGCGTGTTCACTCGGAGCAGCTCCAGGCACTGGCAGTACGACTCCCACAGGAACTTCACCCACGGAAGCAGGATGGTGCGATCGGAGCGGTCCTGGGCGTCCTCGCCACACACGGCGCTCATAAGAATGCTCTCAGGAGTGGCAATGTTGTCCAAGTCATCCAGCTCCAGCACAGCAACAGCCGCAGAGGACTGCGCCTGGGCGGCCTCGGTATGGGCCTCGGCCATCTTCAGGTAGCCGCGGATCACATTCTCCAGTGAGTTGACGTTCACCAGCTGGAACATGTTGCGGTACTGGAACAGGCCCTCCTTGGCGATGTGGGACTTCTTGAGCTCCACGCACAGCTCCAGGTACTTAAACATGAGCGGCTCAATGACCGACTCCGAGTAGGCATAGTTCCAGCGCTTGTTGCGGAACACCTCCTGGAGGGTGTCCAGAGCCCGCAGGGGCTTTCCCACCTCAATGAATTCTGTGAACGAAAGAGAGTTGAGGTCAGAGACAGAGCATCGTCAGCGGCCGAGTAAGAGAGCGAGGCAGACCGCGGCTCGCGCTCTCTTCGGCAACCGCATGGAAAATTTTCAGCACACTCACCATTGGCCCTCTTTAGAGCATTTTCCGGACGTTGCGTGTAACGGGCCATGTTCAATTGCTTGGATTGCTATGCACCGGCACTTTAAGTAGATTTTGTTACTTGCTCTGGGCGCTTTTGAGGCCTGCAGCAGCGGAAAATTATAAAAAATCTTCGGCTCGCCTACGTGTGCCTACGATATTTATTCAAAATGGCCGAGTTGATGGAAGAGTTGTCAACACATCGCGTGGACCTATCGATATATCGATTGATCCTGACGAAACTATCGTGGGAGAATAAATAACGAATGGGCAGGATTTTTCAAAGTGTTATTATTATTTTCTATTTAAATTATTATTATTAAAAAAACTTTTAAACTGTGGTAACTAAAAAATTTACAAAATATTTGTACCAGAATATCTTATACTTACGATTTCGACTAGATCTGATGCCTATAATGCTAAGCGTTCGATCCAAATTGCAAAATGGAGATATAGTTTCTAAACAAAAATTAACAACAATTTAAGGAAGTATTTGCTGTTTTCAATTCAAATATAAATAGCTAAGCTATCGATATATCGATACAAATGGATCAAATCCACGATGTAATAAATAAGCTATTTGTGAATTAAATTGCTTAATTTAAAAAAGGAAGGAACCCTCAGGTCAAAGCCATCATGGCTAGTTTGTGGAGAAAGTACATCCTGTGGTTCGCACAGGAGCACGTTGACTTTCGAATTTCAGAGTTTGAGTCGATCGTTAAGATGTTTGGCCTTCAGTTTCGGCGGCTTACCGAACAGACATTGGTAAGTCTCTCGAAATTTTGAATATCAGTGCAGTTCACCATCTCCTACTTTGCAGAAACCCTTCTGGCTGGTGGAATTCCCTAACGAGGAGACCGCCATGCTGTACGCCTCCCGATCCGTCGCCCTGCGCGCCATGTTCGAGCTGTACGCCCACTCCAGAAAACTGCCCGAGTTCCACGAGCGCCTCCGTGCCCACGTTGATGCGAGCCGGGACGAGCTGGCGGGGTACTTCCGACCAGATACCAGCTTCAAAATCACCGTGGAGACCTACAACAAGCACTTCAGCCAAAGGGAGAAGATCGACAAGATAGAGACTATGGACTACCTGCCAATCGAAGGTTCGGTGAACCTAAAAAGTCCTCAGGTGGAGTGGTGGTACATTGAGTTTTGGGGCTTGGATCCCACTGCAGTGCCGGAGGAGCCCGATGATATTTTGTTTGGCCGCCTTTTGGCAACTGGACAGCGGCATTTAATAAAGGAGCTCTCCCTGAAGCAGCGAAAGTTCATCGGGAACACGAGCATGGATGCACAGCTAAGCTTGCTAATGGCAAACCAGGCGATGGTGCGAGAAGGCGATCTCGTGTTTGATCCCTTCGTCGGAACGGGATCCCTGCTGGTCAGCGCCGCCAAGTGGGGCGGGTACGTCTTGGGAGCCGACATCGACTATATGATGGTGCATGCCCGCTGCCGTCCGAGCCGCATTACCCAGAAGGTTCGCGAGAAGGACGAGAGCATTCGGGCAAACCTGCTGCAGTACGGATGCGCTGACCGCTACATGGACGTGGTTGTGGCTGACTTCTCCAATCCCCTGTGGCATCCTCGGATCTCATTCGACAGCATCATAACTGATCGTAGGTAGATGATTATAGCCGCTATAAAAACTCATCTAAAACCATCTGTGCCAACGTATTTCTTTCCATATATTCAGCTCCATACGGAATAAGAGAGGCTACGGAAAAGGTGGAAACGAAGAGGAGTCCGAAGGATATCGTCCGAACAGACGACATGGTCCACTATCCGTCCACGTCGCACTATTCGCTGCAGAGTCTGTACGGTGACCTCTTAGAGTTCGCCGCAAGACATCTAAAATTGGGTGGACGCCTTGTGTGCTGGCTTCCCTTTCACCGCGAGGATTACGACCCAAAGATGCTACCGCAGCACCAGTATCTGCAACTGGTGGCGAACTCAGAGCAGCCTTTGACGGGCAACACTTCCCGCCGACTGCTTACCTATGAAAAGAGCTCAGAGTACAGCGCACTAGATCCATCTTCCATCGGGTCAATCCTAGTGCCTACGCCTTCGGAAGACTTCCGGGAACGTTACTTCAACAACGCCCTGGAGTCCAGGAAAGAGCGTCGAATGCGGAAGGCAGAACAGCGGGAGCAGGGTCGTCTGGAGATGGAACTCCGTGGAAAGCTACCTTCAGACGGCCGATCCCAGAAGTGCGAGTTAAACAAAGCGCGATTCACAGAATTGCCGTGACTAGTAAACTGAACTAAAACTAATTTAATCGTGAATTTTATCCACAAAACATTGTCAGTTCGAATCTAGCATTATTGCCTCTGCTTGTTCCTCAAGGCGGCACTCAAATACTTTGGCGAAGCTGCTCAGAAATGCTATACTAGCTTCCTGAATGGAAACCTGCCTTCCGAGCTCTTCGCTGAGGGAAGTCACACCCTTCCCTTCAATGCCGCACGGCACAATGTGGTCGAACCAGGCCATATCCGTGCAGCAATTCAGGCCGACGCCGTGGCTGGTGACGTAACGGGAGCCGTGGACGCCAATGGCACATATCTTTCGGTCTCCCACCCATATGCCCGTGTCCTTGGTGGTGGTTGCATTCGGAAGGCCCAGCTGCCGACAGGTCTCGATCACCATGCGCTCCAGCGTGGCCACATACCAGCGCATGCCGCCCTGAAACTGGCGTAGGTGCAGGATGGGATACGCCACCAACTGGCCGGGTCCATGAAATGTGATAAGGCCTCCGCGATCCGTGCGGTGGAAATCGGCTCCCAGATGGCGCAGGCGCTCCTCGTCCGCCGCAGTGTAGTCCTTGGTTCGCACTCCGATCGTGTAGACAGGATCATGCTCCTGCAGCACGAGGTAATTGCGAAACTCGGCAGGCACGTCCAGTTTTTGGGATTTCGCTAGGTGCTGTTGCAACTGAAGTCCCGCCGCATAGCTATGGCGTCCGGCCCGCACCACCGTGACCAAAGGTCGGCTTAAAGACATGTTTTAATTGATTAAAAAGCATTTAGTTGATGGTTTGAATTATATTTCCATATAAGAAGCAGAAGTGGTTATCGAACTATCGATAGGTATAGGTATCGTACAATTTTACAGACCTGTTGCGACGAATTGCTCTTATTGGAAATAATGCGTATTACTAGTGAATTATTGCTTTATTTAAATATCCAACCTAACTAATAACATCCACATATTAATTTTTGTGATGGTTTCCAAGTATTCGATGTTTTGTTTACGATTGCGATTCGCAACCGACAGTCACGAGTGTTCGCAATTCTAATGTTAATGGCAAATGGCTCTTCTTCTTGCCACATTTCACGTTTGCAATAAGAAGGCAAAAAAAAAATATTCACACACGCACGCATCGCGGATTATTTCGGAGTTTGGCGAAAAAGACAGCGCAGGAGTGGCTCGCAACCACCGGGAACGAATCTTTTGATGACCCACCGCACGCCGCAGCTCGCTGGGACTGCAACAGGCCGTGGGAGTCGCTTCAGGCGGGGGACACATGAGGGACGCATGAAATTCCAATAGGAGAGCGCGGAGTGCGTGAAAAAAGCAGAGGCCCGAGAGCACGCATCTGCGTCCGCGACGCGGGACATGGCGACACGTCAGGATGAGCGCGGCGATGAGATCGGTGGCGGGAGCAATGGCAGTGGAGGCGCGGATCGCGCCCCTTATCGCGTCCTTGCGCACAGCGAAGAGATGGCCAACTTCTTGGCCCACCAACACCAACAGCAGCAACAACAGCAAAACCAGAACTTCCTGCTCCACCAGCAACAGCAGCAGCAGCACGGACAGGCGCCCGCGCCCATGATGTGGTCAGCACCGCCGCCCCACTTGGCTCCCGCCCAGTTTCCGCCCCACCTTCAGCCGCAACAGGCCCCACAGCCCCACATGTACAACGAGTACCTTTACAACCTGGCGTACTCGGGACAGACCGCCCAGCCCGAGACCTACTCAGTGCTGCCCGTGGGCCATGGGAACTTCCTGAAGGTCTATCACTGCCCGGAGAATCAGGTCAGCGAGGCCAGCGCTCCGCTCTTCACGCATATCAACATGGCCTCGCTGAATCACCACCAGCAGCAGCAGCAGCCGCCACCGCCGCAGCAGCCGCCTCACCATCAGGTCCAACCGCCGACGCCACCGCAGCCGACACCGTTGTACGAGTTGTTTGCCGCCAATCCTCTGCTGCCGAAGCCGGAGGTGAATGTAGTCGGTGTCAGTCAGCCTGTGTTGCAGCCGCAGCCGCAGACACAGCCGCTTGCCCAAGCCCAGCAACCGCCGACCCAGGCTGCCACGCAAGTCCTTCAACCGCCGAGCAGTGCCAATCTGCTCATTAACAATCTGGTAAACAACTGGTCGCCCAATTTGACAGGCGAACGCTACATACAGTTTGGGGACGAGGCCCAGGAGAACGCCGCAAGCCAGGCCGAGCCCCCGGCAGCGCAGCAACCTCTGGCGACACAACAGTCAGGATCGCAGGTCCTGCAACAGCAGCCACCGGAGCCACCACTAACTCAGACCGTCAGTCCGTTGCCAGTCCCAACGAAGCCGGCGAAGCCACTAAAACTGCCCTTGGCCACTGCCAGCGTGTCGCCAACTGCCATAAACAAGTCGTCCGTCGCAGTGCCCGGCCAACCGGAGGGCAAGAAGCGCATAGTGGCAGAGGTTAAGCCCATGCCCATGTCGTACTCCGATGTGCTCAGCAAAGGCACCAAGGCTAGTGGCGGGGCGGGCGGAGAGATGCGTCCGGGAAACGGCGTAGACTACATCAGCCAGCCGCAAAGGCGTCAGGGCAAGGAAGATGGCAGTGGAAGCCGCGAGATGCGTTCGGCGAAACGCTCTCCGATGCACGATGCCAAGGAGACGGCCTCGGTGGCTGCCGGCGTTGGTCATGCGCACGGCGGTCGGGGGAAGAAGCGAGGTCAGTCCAGCCAGGTGGCGCCGCCGAAGCATCAGCAGCCCCAGTCGCAGCCACCGCAGCAGCAGACTACTCTACAGGCGCAGATTAAGACCAGTAAGCAGAGCAATCCGGAGAAGAAGCGAGTCTTGCAGCCGAAAACTAGCAACAGTACCAACAGTACCAACAACCTAAAGGCTTCTGAGCAAAAGACAACAACCGCGACGGCAACGTCCAACAGCGGAGTGCAGAATCACAGCGGCGGAAGTGGAAGTACAACTGCTGCCAACAATTCCAGCACCTCATCTCGTAAGCCAGGCGGCAATAAGGGCAACTTTAATGGAAATCACTCGAATTCGACCAGCTCCAATTCCAACAACAACTCAAGCAACAACAACAACGTTAGTTCCTCTTCGTCCAAGCGGTATTCCTCCTCGAATGTGAACCTCAACTCGAATAACAGTTCCGGCTACTCCTACTCCTCGAAACGCAACCGCAGCAACCCCTACTCGTCCTCGTCCAACTCGCCCACGCATGCCAGCAGCTTTGCCAGCAATCGGAACTACGAGCTAGCGAAGCGAATTCTGCACACCTGGTGGATCTACACCCTCAAACTGTTGACATGGCTGTTCTATTTGGTCTACGATATCGTTGTTCTGGGCTTCAGCATGGCGTACGAGCGGCTGACACTGGCCTATGTGGCCGGGCTGGCCTATGCGCGACAGCTGCACCGGGAACTGAAGCAAAACTCCGGCAAGCCGAGCATCTGGTGGCGGAGCTATTGGCGACGCTTCGATGCCCGCTTTGCGAAGAACTCGCGCTGGGCCGTTTGGCGACGCTTCTACAATCGGAAACCGCCCGAACCCACGTCGGAGTCCTTCAAAACTGGCCGCCTGCCACAAACGGGCGAAGAGGCAATGTATTCGCTGCTAAATTGTAAGGGCAAGGATGCCTACAGGTGAGGGGAGCGATTGTGTCAGGGCGATTATAAGTCGATATTTATTCTATTGATTTATAGCATCCTTGGAGTCCCACCGGATAGCTCGCAGGAGCAGATACGTAAGCATTACAAGAAGATAGCCGTGCTCGTGCATCCCGACAAAAACAAACAGGCAGGGGCCGAGGAGGCTTTCAAGGTTCTGCAGCGGGCCTTTGAGTTGATCGGAGAGCCGGTAAGGATGTGACTGATAGACAAGCTTTCTTGTGTCCTAACAAGGGATGATATAATATGATAATTAAATAGGAAAATCGCCTCATCTATGACCAAAGCATCGCCGAGACCCTGCACGCTGAGAAGGCCTGGACGGAGCTGCATGACCTGCTCTCCCAACTGCAAACCAAAATGGCTGAGGCAGCCAATACTATAAGGTATGCATAGGCCAGTGACCTTTAACCCGAGAGGAAGCATTATTTTTCTATGTTTTATGCCCGCAAACAGATGTAGCACCTGTGCGCAGCGACATCCTCGCAAGCTAACCGAACGTCCTCACTATGCGGCGCGGGAGTGCGCCTCTTGCAAGATACGCCACTCGGCAAAGGATGTAAGTACACCGCCGATAACTATAAAAAGAAGGGTAATTGAAGTTTCTTTCAACTTTCGTTCAACAGGGCGACATTTGGGCCGAGACCAGCATGATGGGATTGCGGTGGAAGTATTTGGCGCTAATGGACGGCAAGGTTTATGACATCACCGAGTGGGCCAACTGCCAAAAGGGAGCTCTGTCGCATTTGGAACCAAACTCCCATATGGTTCAGTATCGCATAGTGCGCGGTGCCCAGCAACAGCAGCAGCAGCAGCACCAGCAGCAACAACAGCACCAGCAGCAGCAGCAACATCACCAGCAACCGCAGCAACCACATCACGATCGGGGAGGTGTCCATCATCCTGGCGGGGGCGTCAGCGGGGTTAAGTGAGCGATGAAGTGTAATACAAACTTGACTTGGTTTATCTAAGATGTACTCTCCTCCCCTTTCAGCGAGGCTACGTTGCACGAGTTCTTGGACAATTTGTACAGCCGCCAGCACCCAGGCGCTCCGCCAAGCACCTTTGCGGGCAACGCGCGTAGGCGAACAAGACGCAACTGAGCGCCCCACTTGGCCTAGTACTAAGTGTTTTTAAAATCTCCAAAATACAGTTATAATCCAGCCCATGCCCCGCCGCCGGCTGCATGGTTTTTACTCACTCCCACGCAATCCCGCCAGCAGCAGCAGCAGCAGTGCACCCTGGGCACCCACTCATCCACTCTTTACTAAACCAGCTGACTTACAACGCCAACCCCGATACTTTCGTTGTCAAGTTTTGAAGCCATATTAATAAACACTTCTCTACATAGTTTACATATTGCTTTAAAGATTTTTGTGAATTTGTTGTACTCGTCACATTGAATCGTACAATCGCATACCACTAAGAACTACATCTATGTTTTATCTCTTTAATTTCTGCCTACCCTTTATGGACAGCTTAACGCCTAGCTCGTAGCAGACAAGTTTAGCTCTAAGTTCTAAGTATACTATATCCCCGTCCAGGCGTTCGTCTCTGCGGCGAATGTAAGGGACGGCACACGTGTAAAATCTAACATCCAAATTAAACATAAACATTAATGTTAATAAAACAATATTGAAAGCATAAACAAGTTGTAAGTTCGAAAAAATAATACGCAGCGGTGGGCTGGGAAAGTATAGCGAGAGGAAGTGATACATCGACAGAAAGTATCTTTCACTTTGATATATCGAATTATTAAATGTCAATTTAATCGAAAAAATTCAAAACATTTTATTTAATTTATTTGTCTCTTCTTCGATTATTTTGGTTCAATGTACTAAACAGAATATACATTTATTTCACATATTGTATATTGAAACGCTAAGCTTCTGGATACATTTTTGGCTAAATCATTGTTTAAACGAGAAAAGAAGCTACCGTCGACAAGCCGAAGTTTAAATAGCCTTGCAGTAAGTATTTAACATTATATTTGGTATATGTAAAAATTGCGGTTCTTTTCGATTTCGCGTGTTCTTAGATAATATAAATGTTGAGCGAACCATGTTGACAGTGAAAAGGTTCCGCAACATCTAAAATAAATTAAAAAAAATAAAAATTCCTATGGCATTCCTATATGATATAGAAGTCCGATTTTAATAAAATTAAAACCGAAATTCAAGAATAATACAAAATGTCTCAAACTATATAAAAATACGTTGAAAATTGGCTGTATAACTGTTCGCGATCACTGGCTTTTTGGGTATCTTATGTGCACAAGAAAACCTGCAAAGTTTACCAATTCGGCATACTCCGATATTCTTTGATGCTTTCAAGAAATACACCGATGTTTTAAAAAACATGGGAATGATCTTGCTGTTAAATCAAACCTGCACAGAGAACCTGTCGTCATATTTTATGCCCAATGCTGCTATTAAGATGTAACACCACACAAAAAATCAAAGTAAAACGAATTTTGTTTAGTGTTTTTATTGAAAAAATGCTCCACTCCATTTTCACCTAATTTTCTACACATGATTTTGTTTTGTTTTGTTTTTTTTTTTTTGTATTTGTATAATAATAATTACATAGGTAATGTTTACATGCTGCTCCACAAAAATGGCTATTACGCATACAAAACGTATTGCAATTGCATACCTATAGAACCTAGAGTGTGGGGACTTACAGTCTATTTTGTTTTTTGATTCCAACAATTTGCTGATTTTAATGCTCGGTTTCAAGTGGATCGATCTTACGTTTACGCCTATTTGTATTTTTGTATTTTGTTTCAATTAATATTCATGTTGTGTGGATGCTTGGTTTTGTTTTGTTTTGTTTTCTGGGGGTGGTTTGCACCGTTTTTAAATATTTAGCTAGAGACGAACTCTGCCATCTCGAGTTTAGCGGCATAATTTATTTATAATAAATTAATGAAACATTAAATGGGTATTTGATAGCCTGTGAATTCTTGTTGTTTATCATTGTATAGTTTGAAACGTTGCACAAAATTTGTCGAATACTTTCGCTTGTGGTTAATGGGTTTTTTGTTTTTTACTTTTGTTTAACGTAAAATAGCTCTTGACTATTTTTGCTTGACTTTTATTTTGTTTTTTTTTGTTAACAATTATTGTGCCTAATTTTAAATTACATTTGCTTTTGCTCTATACATTTACAAAACTTGCCGGCTTCTGCATATATATTTTAAGAATATATGTATGTATAAATTAAACTCTAGACTTAAATAGTTGAATTCCATGCTCGCACACAAACCGAGTGTAAGCAGCATTAGCTTTAGTTGTAAATCTGTTTATGCTGGGCTTCCGTTTATGTTTCCATTTAGTTGAATTCTGTTTCTTGCTCTTGCCGGTTTAGGTTCTTTCTTTTTGTCTGTTTATACAATCCGCTCGGGGCACTTAGAATAGGTAAGCTTTGTACAACTAAAGTAGTTTAAAGAAAAAGAAGCAACAAAACATATTTTTAATATATATTACGTAAGCGATGAATGGGCGCATGTGCATTCGCAATGCCTATACATTTGCATATGCAGCAATAGGTATGCAGGTCAGCATACTATTTGCATATATCTGTATGTCCGCGTGAATGGATTCGGTCAGTGGGCTCGCCTTCGCTTTCGGATGATCTCGGCAGCCAAGTCCTGCCCTCTTCCGCTGCTCCCAGCCCACTGACTCGTGTGTCCTTGCATGGAATTGGGTGTGATGGATGGTCTGCGATGTGGAGAGTGGTGAATGGTTCGAGTGAAGTGTGTGGGTGGTGCTGGTGTATGCCTGTGGAAATGACTCTTGGAGCTCCGGCCTCTCCCAGGAGGCTCCTGGCGCTGCCGTCGTGTCCTAAGCTCTGTGCTGGCGCCGCCCCGCTTTGTCCCGATATTATTTCGGCGTCTTCCGCTGCTTCAGCTCGTGCGAGGCGTCGTCCAGCAGCTTGGTGGCGTATCCGTTCGCCAGAAGCCCGCCGTTCGAGCCCTTGTGCGTACTGCCATTGGCAGCTGTCGCCATCGTCGCCGCATTGCCGTTAGCCAGCTGCTTGTAGCCATTGGCCGTTCCATTCGCATGACCATTGGTAAGCGTGCTACCGTTAGCCTTCGTCGCGGATGCTGTGGCCTCCGTTGTCTGAGGCATGGCCAAGTCATCGTGGGCATTGATGCTCTTGCAGTAACCATTGGGCTTGGCATGTCCATTGGCCGCCGCTAGCGCTCCGTTCTTTTTCTGGAAAGAGAAAAGGGAAAGGTTTTAGTATTTCGATGTTTGCTTAAAAAGGGATATTTCTTTTAGTGAACGTTAGGCTTTTCTATAAACCCAATGAATGAAGGATATAATATAACAGATATAAATGCTACAAATACTATCTCTCTCTGACAATATTTTTAATTATCCAATGAACTTATATTTTATCCTATTGATTTTCCTTTTTGCATAATAACCCTAATAACTTTGAGGTCTTGAGTAAGTCACTTGAGTTAATGATTGCAAAAATAAGATTTCCTAAATTTATTTTTGGAATTTCCTGGACTGATTAAATATATAAATTGAATATCTTAATTAAATAGTTATCAGTTTTAGGAGGGTCTAACATTTTGATTTGATTAAAGGCTGATTAATACTTCTTCTTTCTTTGAAAATTACAAATTTTATGAATATTTTCTAAGAGTAATCATTAAATGATTTGATTTGATTTAATTAGTCTTTTGCCTTGAGATTTTGCACAATATCAAGCAATTTACATGCTTTCGCTTGTAACTAGAAGTTATTTATCCAAAAGGACATAATAGATCCCTTGGCTACCTCCTCTTCTGACCTGCACCTAGAGCACCCAAACTGAGTGTTATCTGAGCTCCAGGTGACCTAGTGCGGTTATTACGCAATGCTGCGCGACTTATCTGCGTCTCTTCACGTATCTGTATCTGTATCCGTGGTCTTGGGTCTGTATGTGTTGGCTTTGTTTCTTTTCTTTTCATTTTTTTTTTTTACTCTGAAGCCGCCGCCGTTGTTATTGTCTTTCCGTTTAACTTTCACTTGTGCGACGCGAGGCGACGAGCTGCGGATGCTGGGCGCCGAAAAGCGATCGTTAACCGGCTCCGCAGCCCAACACCCGAATTCCCAGAGACCTACTTGACGAAATATTGTTAATGAATTTGGACCACAGCTCAGCATCTCGCAAGGTGCAGTGCAGGCGATGATGATGATATAACCGCGTTTGCCTCACTCGTATTCGTATTCGTTTTCATTTTCATTAACACAGACCGGAATCTGGAACGCGGCACGTCGCCTTAATTGCGGCCGAAGAGCTTGCCCCGGGCAACGTGGGAAGCGTGCTCCGCTTTGCAGCTCCAATCTCAAGCCGCACATCTCGCATCTGAGATCCCAGATCCCAGAGATTTCAATTTGATAATAAGAGAGCAACCCCCGCCTCTAAGTGGCCAGCAATAAACGCGCCGTTAGGGCCACTAATGTGGGAATGGGCCACTTCCGTACCCACCTGGGATCTCCGCTTCCCCACTCACCATCATGCGGCTCCTGTAGGCTGCCTTGTAGAACTCGTTGAACAAGAAGAAGAACATGACAGCGTGCATGCCGATCCACCAGACGAACGCCTTGGGGTAATTGCAGTCGATGAAGAGCAGCTGGAAGGCGTGCACCATGATCAGGATGAACTGGACCTGCGGGCGAAGGCAGAAGGGGATTAGTAACAGAAGGGGGAGACTACGCGGAGCAGCTTACCATCTGCAGCGTGGTCAGGTACTTCTTCCACCAGAGGTACTTCTGGTACTGGGGGCCCATGGCCGAGAACATGTAGTAGGTGTACATCACGATGTGAACGAATGTGTTGAGCAGGCCGAAGAAGGTGCTGTGGCCACCTGGACGATATTGGAGGGTCGGGAATATTGCATTGTTGGGGGATTCAATAATCCTCTAACATGGGAAACACTTACCCGGGGTGAACTTGACTCCGAACCAGACGGACATGGGCATGCAGCCGTGATGGATGACGTGCAACGTGGTAACCTGGCTGGTCTTCTTGCGCAATACGAAGAAAATCTGTGGCGAACGGGTTGATTTATGAATGCGATTTTCGCTTTCGCTTCGATCTGTCTGTCACTTACCGTATCCATGAACTCGGTGAACTTGGAGAAGTAGTACCACCAGCAGGCATGAACCATCTGGGATTCGCGGGGCGAGAGATGTTTATGGATTAGAGGGGCATTTATTTCTGGTGACACGAGTGTGGTTTCTAACATTCGCTTCGGCTGCGAGCTCTATCCCGACCTTAAATCTCGAGATCAACCACGAATACCACACATTCATCTTTATCTTTTCTGCCACGTACGTGTGACGTTATGGCATGTGGAACTCAATTATTCTGAGATGGGATAGAGTCCACAGTCGTGCCGGAACCACCGGCAACATCTTTCACGTAATATCTTAAATAATAATCAAAGTTCATTCAAACATACATGCAGACTCGGGGAGTCTCCAAGAAAGGGGGAGAAGAAGATAGATAGTAAGAAAAGTAGAAAGAGCATTCGAGATTCAGTAGGGTTATAGATTGTCTTCCAAAATAGTAAAACGAATCTGGGGTTAAACGGACCGGAGGCGTGGTGAAAATTCAATTAAGGGGATTAAATTTAGTTCAGAGGTTTGGCCAAGTCCTTAGGGGCTAGATAGAGTGGAGTTGCGGACCGGCAACATCCGAGGATATATCGAAGTCAAAGACGCCTTGAATCTCTCGAGTTTAGTGACAGAAGAGAGCAAACGTTGACAGTTATGTACGGCATACACATGCTACAATCTGGGTTAGCATCCAGGAGGTGCGCGGGTCGTGTTAGCATTAGTTCTGTTCGGGATGATCGCGTTAGCCCATAACCCCACCACATCGTAAATTAGACGGATATCACCGCAGTGACATAATGGTTGTACTAAATGTATATACATGGGCCAGTGTGCGTTATATCTATTATGTGCTTAAGCATATAGGAGGGGCACCCGAACCCAAACCCACTTTCGTGCGCTCGAACCAAAAATGGAAATAAAACGTAAACCGAATGCTTATCATCGCTACTGTTATCGTATCGTTATCTTACGGCTCGGCGGTTAACACATACCCTTAACGTTCTAGGATTATTACTATAGTCGACTGGCTGACATCGGAAGCTATAATGTCCAGTTAGCCAACCGGAAATGCCTATCTGCAAATGTAGAGCAGAAAGAGTGTCTCGTTTATACATATATCTCTGCTCGAGTCTGGGGTTTCTTTGGATGATTCGGATGATGGTTGGCATAGTCATTGGCATTGGCATCGCATCGGCATCGGCATCGGCTTCGTCTTCGGATTGGATTGATTGGTGCTCTCAGGTCGATATTACATGGCTTAAACCTGGCTCACTTGTCGACTATATGTACAGGTGCGGGGTTTGGCGGAGTGCGGTGTTGGGGTTAGTGTGAGTAATACAGCACTTAGATGGTATCGTATCAACTTAGGCTAAAAAAGCGCAATTATGATTAATCGAAGCGAAATTAATCACCGCAGTGTATCAGTGGCACTTGTGTTTTTTGTGGTCACGCGTTTATATACAAACAAAACACTTTTGGGGCTGGGATAAGCCAGCCGGAGCGAGTCAGGACAGATGGATCCTGAAGGTGAGGTACGTTAGGACACTCGATTGGGATTAGTCATCTGGCGGGACGTCACGGGCCGCCGATAGTTATATATAAATATATGTATATTATGTTTAAATATACTAGGGACAATACGTAGTTAGGACAGTATGGGGCAAACTACAGGCGAGGCGTGGCTGGTTAATAATCCATTAAGCGTTGGCTAGGTCAGTGGCCGAATCAATAACAATATAAAATAGGATTAGATTAAGCAAAAGCAGCGCCGGATTGGAGTACTTTGGCTGCAGATATAGAATGGCATTGGCGAATAACTGCGCGGCCTAACGATTATTGCTCTGATCTGATTTGATTTAATCGGATCTGAAGTTGGTGGGGTCTGTATCGGTCACACTTATGGGTAGTACGCTACAGTGGCTTTTGGGACACTTACTCTCCGGGATGTGGGACTATCTGTGTAGTCCACCGGCTGGCACCGGAAGCTGTACGAGCCCCACCAGCCGCCCATCAAGCACTAGAACAGAGACATTAGTTGCAAAATAATTCGAGCAGGGTAAGTTATTCGGTTAATTAGGTTTCTGAGGAGCATCGATGCGTCCTCGGCTCCACGTTTCCTTTGGGAGTCCGGTTATCCAAATGTCAGCGACGATGCGACGCGATGATGGGTGAACCTGCTGCTGCTGGGATGTGGAATGTGGGATGTGGGATGGCAGGGGGACAGGGACGGGGAGTACCTACCTCATAGAAGAGCCACGCGCTGAATACAACCTGTATGGCATTGTACATGACTAGTGTGTTCTGCAGGTGCAGCGGTTTCCTGTTCTCCATCCATCGAGGTCCCAGTACCTGCGGACGAGAGTTGGTATCAGGTTTTATGTAATCGCTCGTGGAATTAGCCCGCTTATCGCTTTGACGATTAGGTGTGTCGTAAGTTACAGTCCCCGAAAGTGGACTGGTCAGCCCACAAACACCTCCTCCTTATCAGCGTGTCAGCGTATCAGCGGTGGGAGTGTGCCAGGTGGTAAATACTTTCCACTTGAGAGCACCACCTGTTGGATCCAGGTGGGGCTAAAGGAAAGCCCCGGAACTCACCTTGACCAGGTAGACGTATGTGAGGCATACGGCCAGTGTGGGGAACGGGGACGACATCATGGGCCAGTCCTTTGTCCTCGAGTCTGTGCGGGGGAAAGGGAGAGCAGAATAACTGGTTAATAGGAGAACCCAGCTAGGCAACAGCCTGAGCATCTGTTAGATACATAAGCGCGGACGCCGCGCTCTTATCACATTCGCAACATTGCCATTGACCCTGTAGCTCCTCACGTTCGCGACACTCGTCGAGGGGATGGCGCACAGCGGACCACGGACATGTGGAACAGTGTTGCGATAACGAACAGTGGGGCATGGGCATATCACACTCATAATCGGGGCTCCGGGGCCAACCAAGACCCAAACGTAATTTTGCATTCGAATCAGCGCCTAGTGCCAGACGTTTAATGGGTTTCGAAAAGTTCGTTTGGGTAATTTCGAATTCCTACACTCAACCAAAGGCATCATTACCATTTCTTATAGGTACTAAAATATATATAAAAATGGTAAATAATGATTTAGACGTAAGAAGGGAAACCAGAACAGAAACGTACACAATTTTCAATTGGAAAAGTCAGTACTTCAAATGAGATAACATCATGATTTTTTTGTGGTGGTCCAAATATCCTTTTTTCAGCTCTTATATTTTGATATGCATATTAAAAACTAACACAGAAAACCATTTTAAATTAAAGCTAATGCCTTTCTGGCTTAGCCTTGCAAACATTAAGGGTATACAAGCTTCGGCATTTTAAGGTAAGCTTCCTTTCTTGTTCTTTGTGTAAGACATTAGCTTTATTTATCAAAACAGAAACCTATAAACCGATACATCATCTTCTTATAAACTAAAACTGATTGCTCATGTTTTTTTTTTTAATTCCTTTAACAATTTCTAATAACAATTGTCTGTACATTGTGGTTTGTTGTAAACTATTTGAGTAACCCTTGCGTTTTATGGCCGATAAGAGTGAAATATGTGTGTGGGCGGCCCCAAAAAAGAAATGTATTTATGCAAGCATACGCATACTTATATATAGTACACAACGCCCTACGAGCGAATATATCATGTTGAAACATAATTTTAACACGTTTCTCGTAGTCAGCTAGAAATTGCTCAACATTTGTCAAAGGGGTACCCACACACACACTCATGGGGAATACGGGGAATAATAAATTGGATAAATAACATATATGCATAGATAGACCGGAGCACACACCGACGAATGCCGGTAGATAGGTGTTCTCAGCACGTGAATGAATTGATGGCCGTTCTTAAGAGAAAGCTCCCCAGAGAGAGAGAGGGAGAAAAAGGCGAGAGAGAAGCTCCAGTCCAGCCTCTCGACTCTCTTGGCCAATTAGAGAAGTGGTGTTAAAAATTATTTAACCATTTTGGCCAAAGCCACTGCCATTCCGGCCGGGAGAAAAGTGAGCGAGAGCGGAGCTGGTCAAAAGCCCAACGAAATCAAGGTTAGGCAAATTAGCACGGAGCACTGAGCACGGAGCCACTCATACCCAAACCCACACCCACACCCACAACCGTATTCGGATTCGGATTCGTACTTACCACCATGTGAGTCAATGTATCTGCTTATGCTGTCGATGTATTTCATAATTAAGGCCATTGTGTTGCTGTGTAGTGTTTGCTGTTCGTTCGCGACAGTGGAATCCTTCTATCCTTGCAGGATGCAGTGCTAGTTGCTGATTGTACAATTTTGTATTGGTGGTTCAAGTCTTGCCCCTCAGGAGTCGCGGAATGCGTCCGACCTGCTCAGCTCCGGTGTCGGGAATTCGACGCTAAATCAGGTTATCGAGCTGCAAAAAACAATACAACAGATGGAGATGGTGTTAGCAACAGCAACTTGGCAGCATGATAATTTGTGACCCATTTGTTGCTTGGAATCTCCGCCCAGAACCCGTCGCGACAGTTTCTCATATTAGCAAAGCTCTCAGCGGCTTTAGGTTCGCTTTAAACACAACTTTTCAGATGTTAATAACCCATTTTATAGTAATGCCAGGCACGTGAGGTGATTCGTGTTCAGAAAAAGTAGGTCATTGGCTTGCACTCAAACTTGCAGGGCTGTGTACTTCGATATAAATAAATATTAAGGCCTAGCCAGTGCGGCCCCCCTGCTCTCAGGTTAATTATAATTTCATTTACACAGAAACACCCATAGCTGAGAGCGGGCCATAGGTTGAGAGCTGCAGTTGTTGTTGGCTCGTTGTCACCAATTATTTTCCACTGACTATGCGAAGTCTTCTGAGCATTGAGTGCCCTTATCGGCCCTATAAGTTGTGCCCATTCGCAGACGGAGGCGGAGGTGGAGGCAGAACCGAAATGAGGTTAATAAACCGAAAGCAAAAGGTGCTCAGTCAGCGTTCGATCGGCACATTTACATCTTGTTTAGAAACGAAACGAAACGAAACGTTCTCGTTTCGGGCTCTGTCTTTCTCTTGTTTTGTGCTTTTGGTGGGCCAAGCGCGGAATTTGCACCCCTTATCGTGCTGGCAGTTATCGCGAATCGATAAATTGGCCAAAACACCTAAGCACCAAAACAGCGAACGTCAGCGCCGGAGTATGCGGCGTATGAGTAATATTCATACGAAATTGTGCCTGTTTTTCTTTTTGCTCGTCAAAAAGTTCAAGGACAAGACAGGCCAGCAAGTGCGAGCACTTAGCACTCGGCATCGGCTCACTGGGGCATGTCTTTCTCTATTCATTTATTATTCCCTCTGTCACTGGCTCTATTTTCGGAAGCACCTCCATTTCAAAGTCAAAGCTGCTGTAAGTAAGTGCCTCCGAGTCGAGTCCGAGTCGTCAACTGTAATTATGTATGCGAATGGCCCACAGGCAACGATATAACTCAATTAATTGCCTTTCCTGGCTTTGATTACAAATCTGTGAGTGTGGATGTAGATGTTCGCTACTCTTCCACAGCACATTACTCATACGCCGCGTAGTACGTCACGCAAGTGTATCTCCAGTAAAGAGGGGGACGTTGTGTAGGCGATAATTATGAAAGGGCATCGCCTAATGGCCCAACAATGGCCGGCCACTCAGTGCCCGTCGCATATAAGTATAATTAATGGAAACCAGGAGGAGCCGAGTCCTGTTCGTTCAATCTCAACAGGGTGCGCCCGTAGCTTCCACGAATAATGGAAGTGAAAAGGCTTTTCCACGGAGTCATATGAGAGGGCCATAAATCAAATTTAATCGCCGCTTTCCTGGGAATCGGATCCGCAGGGATACCAGGATACCATATACCGAAGATGGAGCGGACAATCGAAGGGCGAATTTCAATGGCAGTCGCCCGGCAATGTCAACCGGTCGATGTTTGCCCAGTTGATGGGCTTGGCAAGCAACAAGCAAGACAAACAGAGGTCCAAACACCTTTGCCAAATAAACACGCCCGGGTGGGACGAGGGACGGGCACGGGAACGTTAAAAGCGACAAGAAAGTAAATGAAGCCACTGCCACCGAAAAGCTAAATTTCAACTAATTCAAAGTCAAAACAAGGCAGCGCAAAGAAGACACGGCTTCGGGCGGAAAATGCTGTCAACAGTGGCACGAGCTCGCAACTCAGAGCGGGGGCAGGCGGCAGGTGGCAGGTGGCGAGGTCTTGGCTTTGGCTTTGCCTTCGCCTGATTTAAAAGCGCAGTCTTGCTGGCGGGGGGTCTTGGGTACTGCCCACCCACCACCACCCTCTTTATGGCAGCCAGCTTGGCCAAGAAGCTGGCGCTGAAAAGCGATGCCAGCAGCGACTTAAAGCCCCGCCAAATATTGCCATTTCATTGACCTGATTCCGTTGTTTTTCTGCTGTAAGCCCGCACACTCACAGCGAGCAAGAAGCAACAATGCACGGCACACATGGGCTTGGAAAGCGACACCCGCAAGTACCAGCTCCAGTGTACCAGTACGAGTCCCAGGCCCAGGCCCAGTCCCTTTCCCAAGTCCAATCCCACCCCCGAAGCTCGCCCAGACAGCAACACGCCGCTAAACCGGCGTCAGCGGAGGCGCCACGTTGCCACACAGTCACCCAACCGCCCAGCAAACTCGAGGGGGGATACAAGGGGAGAAAACGAAACCCAGTCACACCACGGCCATCACGTGATGCCGACTCTTTAGAGGAGCCTCCTCTTAACCAGCGTCTTGCTAGGGTTTCTCTTCGCTCGGCCTTTTTCGCGTTTCCCTTCGCTCGTGCGCAGAGCCGTGCAGTGTGTTTCTTGAATGAAAAACGCGGCCACGAGAGCCGAACTCCAGCTCGGGCTCGGGTGTGTGTGGATGTGGATGTGGATGTGGGGCATGGTGTCTGGTGTCGCGTGACTCACCCGACGCACCCCCTAGCGGGCCAAGAAAGCGGCCGGGCAGCAAAACGGTTGCCCAGAAAAGAAAAAAAAACGTATCGCGTTTAATGCTCACCCAACACGCCATGAATGACGCCGAAAAGGCGCGTGGCGCTGGTGTTTTTCTTTTTTTCTGCTTTTCGGGGGTAGTGTTTGTCTTTGCAGTTGTCATAGTTGTTGTTATTGGAGGAGGACCAGAAGGTGTCACGTGCTCCTCCTTCGTCTCCGTCTCCTGACACTACCATTTCCTATTGATTTTCGAATCTAGTGGATGTGTGGCTTGGCAGAGAACAAGTCACTTGCCGAGTGTTGACATGCTCGACGCTTTTGGACGACGCTTTCTTGGGGTGATGGAATGGGCGTGCCCAGGAACCCTTGACTTGGCACGAGTGATTGCCCAAGCGGAGGCCCGGAGGTGCTGGTCAAGTGATGGTTGCCACAGCCGTAGCCAACTTTGACATTTGTTTACCAAACTTTTGATGGCTTTAGGATGATTATTGGCTCATTCCCAAACCTGAGTTAGCCGAATACGCCATGCACCAATGCAATGACGGGGCTTCGACGATTCTCGGATGCCATATGTACATACGGAGTTCGTAAATTAGGTAAATCTAGCAAAAAAAATCTCATTTGTATGCGCGTTCGTTGCCTACAAACAGTAATTTGCATTCCAATAAAAAGTTCAATCACTTTCACGCAAAGAAAACGAAAACGGGTTGTCCGAAACTCAGATTTGCATCTAATTAATTCATAATTAATTATCAAATATGCTATGCAAATGAGAAATGTTTGTGAAAACGATTTCTTTGGGTCAGTAAGTTGCTGAGATCTCATCTTAGATCCTTGGGGAACACAAAGCAAATCAGTTATTGGCTTATAGCAGCAGAGTTTAGCAGGTTTACCCGCCAATGGTCAGTACGGATCCCACAACGTTGAAGGTTAAGTCTACATCCGAAAAGGGAAAATGCGAATAGGGCGGCCTTTTACAGTGTTACCTCAATCTCGTTTCGAGTTGGACGAGAATTTACCTTTTAAGCAGTGCCAGCTATGGCTGGTTTCCTATATGGCTTTGGGTTTTGGCCAGAATGGTTGGTAACAAACTAACTGCTCGGTCAGTAAGTGAGGCAGTGGTAACTGTTGCAGCTCACTGCTGCCTGGTAACACAAGCGGCTCATTGGCACTCAAACACTGTGGTATCCTTTTCGAAACAGACGCTTTTCTGGAGTTTCAGTTTCTCGAGTATTGTCCAGAGGTTCGCGACGTGTCACCGCGAGGTGGGAACGGATTGGATCGGATCGTACGGCTTGGAGTGGAGCGGATCTGCGCGAGCGGAGCGGGAGAGACTGGCGAACCGTCAGCGGTGACTAGCAGAGCAAGACTAACTGGCTGCCACGGCGACCGACGGAGTAAGGCCGCCAGCGGCTGGTGAGCAGAGGCGGAGCTCGGTCTTCGGCGACGTCCACGTCAACGTCTCCGCCGGCGTCTCTGTTGGCGTTCAAGTTGAGCTTGCCGCGACGCTGACAGAGATTACGAATTAATATAAATTTCTTTGCATACATTCGCTTCGTGGCCGGAGTGGAGTTGGTGGAATGGGATGGCTCCCTGGGTCCCAGCTCGATTTGGTCATTTGATGGACGGCGACTTTTGGGGGAAATTGCAATGCGTTGGCTGCAGCACACACCACTCCCTTCGTTGGGAAATCTCGCTGGATCTTTTGGCCAACGAAGAGCGGACAGCGGCAGGTGAAATATGCTGGCGGCGGCGCTGTCGCAAGCTGACGCCTCTGCTGGTGGTGGCGCTGCCTCTGCTACCGCCTCTGCCTCTGCCGCGAATACCGCCTTTGAATGGTATGGTGTAAGGGCCCGCCGCGTCATGATCATGATCGATTTCAGTGGCAGGTGATGGGCCGCATACCAAATCACAGCTCCGCACTTGTCGATCAATTAATTATTACGTTATTTCACACACTTACACACACAAACACACACACAGCCAACACACAGTCCGGGTTTTTTACGGCTTTCGGGTTTTCATTTCACGTTTCTCTTTCGTTTTTCGCTTTTTGTTGCTGGTTTCTTTCTTGCTTCTCGTTTCCTCGCTTTTGGGACTTTTGCATTCAAAATCGAATTCATGGTCAAACTGTTTACGAATGTGTGTCGCCAAAAAGAAGCCACGAACGACCAACAACAGGTTGACCTGATGAAATGGAGGTGGAAATTGAAACGCGCTTTGTATTTTGACGCAATCATCTAATTTGGCCTTTGTTATTTATTGGGTCGCCCAGCGGAGAAGAATGCCACTCTTCCACGATTTCGAAATGCCAACGTTTCTGTTTTCTAAGGCGGCCCACAGCCCACAGGCCTCAGCCCTCAGACCACAGGCCACGGCCCACACATACACCGCCCGCGATTATATTTAAATATATATGCCATATATTATGTTACATCCAATCGAATTTTTACAGTGTCGCTTCCGCAGCTCGAACTTTCCCAAATCTATTTTTTCAATACCGATAATATCTATTGCAATAACAGAAAACCATAACTCAGGGAGGATAAAGGTATCTCATTAGATTACCTAGGTTTTGCTTAACTTTTGAATGGGTTTCCAATACTTCCAATGAATTCTTAAAGATCCTTGTCAGAGAGATTTCAAATATCACAAGGATCTTGGTCTATAAATTAAGTCGGAACTCCCTTAAGTTCGGAATTAACAAGTTTAGATATAATGTATGTATTCCAATCATCTGTAAATACTACATAAATCTCAACGGTAGAAAGAAGAACAATCTAACATTTTTCAGAATTCTATTTGCTGAATAGATATCCCATGAATTCCTGAATTTATTTTATATAACGCAACTTTCTTTCGAAACCACATCAACAAATTTGCAGTGATTTTGAAATCAACTAAAAATGGCCTTTGAAAGTATGCTACAAAATAATGGCTAACTTGATTCCATACTTTAGCTAGCAATTTTCGCCTGATAATAATTGCTTTAAGCTAAATGTTGACCTTGTCGATGTATGACTGTAATAATCATACATATCTTTGGGTTACATGCTCGGTTCGGGACGATCTGCGCCGGCATGCATTTCAATTGGGCGGTGGGTGGATCCCAGACACTAGTGGGGCCAGCGGGGGCGTGGCCGAGAGGGGGCTTGCGTTTCCGCTGAACAGATTTGATGCGAAAGCAAAGGGGCAAGCGATGACTTGTTGAGGGGTCAGCAGCAGCAGCAGCAGTAGCAGCAGCATCTGCTTTCTCCACTTCGCTCTTTTGGAAGCTCTTCGCATCCGGCTAAGAGAGCGGCAGAGAGAAAGCAGCGGAAAAGCAAGAGAGAACGCGCGGAGAGAGCTGTTCTTTCTTTTTTGGGTGCTACGAGCGGAATGTCTTGGAATTATGTCATATCTTTACACACGGGCGTTACAGCAACCTGAGGCGGTAACAGCTCCCTTCTACGACTCCTGTCGCACTTCAGCGGCTCCCTTCCGGTGGGCTCTAATCTCAGATTTGGCCCCTTATCGGGACTGATTAATTGGCTGACCGAAAAGTAGTCAGTCTGGAGAGATACTGATAACCGCAGCAGGTGGAGAAACGTGAACGGAAGGGGGTGGCAAAGGTGCGAGTGGAGAGTGGGAGACGGAACGAGAGAGCACACGCTCCCGTCGAGAGCGACTGATGTCGTCGGTCGGCACTTGGGTCAATTAATGTAACGGGCTAATTGAGAGCAGGGGTCGACGGCGGTCGCGGGGTCGGCGTTAACTGATGCCGCCTGACACGGCTGGATTTATCGGTGGATAAGCACTGCTCGTTACGTTCTCCTCAGCCCATGTAACGTAAAAAAACACAACTAACGTAATGTAACGTAACGCACTCGCGTACCGCAAGCGACGCAACTTTGAAGGACGAACGCGAAACGCAAACGGTAAACTGGAACTCAGTGGCTGGAAATCGTGCTGCAAATCGGAATAAACACTTTACTTTGGATTCGCTGGCGGTTCTGCAGTTGTATCTCGGGCAGCAGGCTAGGAATTTGGTGTGGAAATCGCACTGGCTCTGGCCTGGCGACCCAAAAAGCGAACCAGACGAGAGACACAACCCAAAGCGAAATGCAAACTGAGACCCGTTGGTCGCGCGAAGAGCAACCGAACCCGCAAACTGGCTAAGGCAATGCTGCCCCAAGGCAGCAGAGAGCGAACCTAAGAGCGCGTCTAAGAGCGCCGCCTCTGTATCTGTATCTGGTGGATGGCGGCAGAGGCAAGAAGCAGACCGCATGGCAAATGGCAAAGGCGGGCAGCAAGAAGAAGCACCAGCTGTCGCTGCTTTACACGTCGAATGTTGCGTCACGCGCAGTCCGACGAGCTCACCAGCACCAACACCAGCACACCTGCACCCACACCTACTCCCAAGTGGCGTTCGTTCTCTGTATCTTCCAAAAGACCGGCTGCCTCGGCGAATGTTCTCTTTGGACCGCTGATAACGGATGGCCGCTCTCGCTCTCATTGGCTCAGGCGGCGTGTATCCGTTGGATACGCACTGCTGCTGCGGCGCGGCAAGAGGGTTGCCATCGTTCGCGAACCGCCTCCCAAAAACGCACATGCCGCCAAATGGGAATGTAGCTGCTGACGTGAGTGAGTGAGGCTCAAAAAGAACAGCATTAATACGAGAGCATTTATATTGCTTTATGTATGTCTGTTTGCGAGTACTTCCATTATGTCATCGAGAGCGTAAAGCGAAGAGAGAGGCTTGAGGCGGTATTCTCTTCCCCTCCCTTAAGCAAACACTCCTTGCCTCACCGTTTGGCGATTCCGAATATTGTTTTTAGTTTTTTTATGCAAACACGGTAGCGGGGTTAGCTAAGAGTATATTCGATTTGGGTGAAATGAAACGAATAATAAAAAAATAGATTAATATGGAAAATAGCAACAGAGCTTCAGTAATCGGCGCCAAAACATAGGCTATGGTTCTTGCCTATTACATTTTGGGGTAGATAAGGAAAATATGTAATAATTGTCATTGTTTTTTAATGTTTTAGATTACTTTAAAGTGAAGAATAGACTTGATATACCGGATATCACCTAGTCGATGCCTTATTTTTCGCCTCTAGAGTCCCCTGTTTGTTTTTAGTGGTTCGGTTTCGCTTACTCTCGACTGGCTTTGAGCCACCCCTTAATCGTGCCACAGGACCACAGCACACACACACATAGAGAGCGGGGAAGGGACACGGGTCAGTGTGTTTCGCGTGTCCCTCTGGGTGTGTTTGGTGTCCTGTTGTTTTTAATTTCGCTGCCGCCGAAGCCGAAGCCGAAGCCGTTTTCGCTTTCGCTCTTGCTCTTTTTTGTAGGAAATGAACCGGAAACGATGTTACCCCCTTCAGAACCATAAACTTTGCGCACCGCTTCGCCGTTATCCGGACAGGACAGCGCGAAAACAGGAGTAGTGTCTGTTTACTTCCAAGCACTTTCAATAATTAATTTATAGAGAAAGAAATATATGTAAATCATTTTAGAGTTAAAATAGCCACAGCTTTAAATACACACCCACACAATTAAATCAAATTGTTAAAAACTGCATCTCTAAAGACGCAATAAAATCAAATAAACTACAAAACTCAAATTAATTCGTAAAAGGCCGACACACCAACACATACTAGTATCGAACAAAACATTTTCAAACAACCAATTAATATCGCAGCGTTGCTCAATACAAATAAACAATAAACACATAAATAAATAAATAAAAAGTCAGCGGCAGCGACCATAACGCACTTGCGAAGGCAAACAATCGGCGAAGAAGAGCTTCGGCTTCGGTTTCGGATCGAAATCGAAATCGAGGCAGAAAATACAGAAACCGATGGGCAAATCGATACGCATGCGCAAAAGCTTCGCGATGACGCCGGTGTCGTAAGCGAAGCGAAGCGATCCAACGATCCAACGCCCGGTGGGCGGCAGCCACGTCCCAGTGGACTCTGGCTCCGCCACCGCTGGCCAAGATTCTATGGGGCTTTTGGGCATGACAATGTCAAAACTAAACGTGTCAAGCGCAAGCCCACCTTCGCTCTGCTGGCGCGTGAAAGAAGGTTTTCGGCTAAGGGCCAATTATGTTAGTTGTAATATAAAATCCAATATACATGCATACATTTTAAGTAAATAACAAAGCTAAGCAGAGGATTGAAAATTAGATTTTACCATTCTGAAGATCCTAACTTATGTATGTAACTCTCTGTTAAATGATTCGTTTTTGCTAACTCACGCTTAATATTATCCACATAACAAATACCCATTAAATATTTCGGTGAATCCCCGTTATAAATAATCTTACGACTGCCTCTGCCCTTTGCACTTGTGACATCGCGAATCGCTAACACGGTTGATCGGACACAAAGCCCAAAAAGCAAGAGCCAAACAACCATTTACATCTCACCTTGGACCCGCATGCACCTTAAGCACCTCCGAGTCCGAGTCCGAACCCGAACCCGAAACCAAGTCATACATAGCTAGGGTCGCTCGCCTACCCAGTGTGTCGGCGCATATAAATCGATTAATAAGTTTCGTAAATGAAATGCCATTATCAACGCTACTGCGTTGCCACAGTCAACTAACAGTAACGGCGACAGATTGTGATGCCACAGCTCCAACTCCATCCCCATCTTCGTCTTCGTCTTCCTCTCCAGCTTCAGCTCCAGCTCCATCTCCATCTCAACTCATCTTTCGCAGCGATGGGGCAGTAATTAAACACAGCTTTTAACTTTCAACTCGGCGGATGCTGCTGAATGGAATTAACGCATTGCTCAACTGCAACGAAGCGGAGGCGTAGGGCATTTCTCTAATAGGCCTCATAATCATAATCCTAATGAGACGCCGCCCACCACCAGGCGCAGATGGTACGGCACGGCCTCTGGGGCTTAGTGATCACCACCAATCACCGGCCATAAGTATTCCGCGCATGCTCCTCCGGCCCGGGCCGGGCCAACACAAGTGAGTCAAGGGCGCAGGCGTTGTTGGCCATCGAGCCATCGGGCGACTTGAATAGCCCAATCACGTAGAGAAGCGATTTGGTCTTCTGTGCCAGCTTGGCTTTGAATTTTGCGAACTTCCAAACGTGGGGCGTGTCTGGTCACCAGAAAATAGGAATAATTGGAGCCCAGAACGGGCACAGAGTAGTCCAAGGAACATCACAAAATTCTTGCAGGGTTTATTGCAGGGAAAGCCAAATATGACATAGAAATTGGCTAGTAAATGACCTTTTTCAAGACAAAATATATTACACATTTTTTTTCCTATTCGTTACGCTGTCTAAAAGGATTCTACATTTTCTTACGGTTTTAAAGCCACCTTCAGACAGGGGAATCACAAACAAACTGGCCTGCGCTCGGCATTCTTGGCATTGTCTATAAATATACTGCATTAACTCATTAGAAGCTCATTACGATAAGGTGTGCTGGGTACTTGGGTTCTCTGGTGATCGCAGTGAGGTACTTACGATACCGTCACCGAATGAAATGAAAAATAATTAAATATGCAGCAACGAGACCAAAACAAAGAGCAACGCGAACGGCAAAGACAATGATGGCGGCGACAGCGAAATACAAAAAGAAATCTATTTAAATTGGACTCGAGCTTGGCTTTGGCTTTTTTGGGTATACTTTCAGGACGGGGGAAGGGCACTTGAGCCATTGCACAATGGTCACGTCACCGTAATAGACAAAGCACAAAGCCACCTTTCAAATTGAAGGCGTAGTTAGCTAATGTGTGGTAATGATAATGATTAAGCTTGGCAAATACCCCCAAACACCAAATATGCATCGTCAACGCGGATCGCGGATCGCGGATGGCGGCTTGGCCAACGCCACCACCGAAAGTGACAGCCCGCGATGATGGCCCAATGGCCGGATAGAGGCCCAATCTCGATCTTGGCCCTGACTGTGACTTTCTCGCCGCAATACCATCCGGGAGGGGGCTCCATGGCCTGACACTTCTACGGGTCATAAAACCCGTGGCCCTGCATTAAAAGAAGCCCAACCATTAAACACATCTTGACGAGCCCCATTCTAGACCCTGAGAAACGCGTGAAATTTGGCTAAAAATTACGCTGCCCGATAATGAGTAGCTCATATACGGCACCCAACAGCCGCAGAGGTGGCTGTGACCCACCCAAAATGTGGATCGGGGCGGGCACAGCTGTTTGGCCAACTGACAACTGACTGATGAGGCCGGGGCTGGGGCTGGGGCTGGTGCTGGAGCTGGGGATGGAGGCTGGGACTGGAGGCTGGAAATAAAATTCAGTCAAGCGTTTCGTTTTCGCAATTGTCGAGCAAACAGACACAGCGGCTGCCGAATGGAAAGCGTCGATGGAACAGTACCTGAACTGGGTAAAATGATAACTAAGCTTAGTTAAATCAAATATTTCTATAATCAAAGTCGCAGACAATGTAGAAATTTTAGCTCTTTATGGGATTTTACCAGAATCGCAGCTTAACCTTTTACAGCTCAATTGGAGATCCGCACGGCCAGGGACTGTCGACTTGAGGAGACTGTCATGGGAATCAAAGTTTACCAGATCGGGAGCTGGAACCTGGGAACTAGCAGCGCTTCACGTGTACTCTTAACGCTTCCCAGACCCATTATTTGCCCCAAACACACCCAGCAATGCCAATACGATCTGAAGAGGGCTCTGGGCCGCTTGATAGAGACGTCGTAGTAGTAGTATTTCTCGTTTTGGCCATCGCACCATCCATCCAGGCATCCATTCATTGGGAGTGTGAGAATCTCTAGCAATCGAAAGTTGTTTTTGCCGGGGGGCCCACGGAGCAACCACACACACATGGCGCAATTTGTAGCTTATTTACCTCAAACAACTCACAGTGGATAAACAAAGTTCATCTGGCCGCGGCACTTGAGTTTTCCAAAGAAAATATTAATTCAGCATCGAACATCCGACTTTGTCCACGGGCAGCCGAAAGTCAAATATTGAGAGTCTCGGTCCCGACTCAACTGGAGGGCAGTGGAAAGTGCAGTGCAAGGGGCTGTGCTGCACTTTGCACCCGCTGGGATTACGGGGGAAGCGGTTCTAGCGGGATTGCGTTAATTAAGCAACAACCTGCAATTACGACCGTTAATCGACAGTTGGAGCTAGCCATCGATTAGTCGCTGTAAAAGTGCAATTTCACAATGATAGCATTCCACAATTAATTGCATAACCCGGGAAGCCACTTGGGGTGGGTGAAGCTCGTGACACCTGCACCTTCTCCGCGGAGAACGAGCCCTCGGAAGGTTCCGATTCGGATTCCAATTCCAATTCCGATGCCAATTAAAATGGCCAAGCGCACTCGCCGCCCAAGGCCGCCCCTCTTGGGCACATTTCTCACCTCGTCCAGCCCCAAGGTGACGCTGCTAATAGCCACTAATCTCTGTGCAAACCCACACCAGCTCCATATACCCAATGTGCCATGTGCGTGTGCTCATCTCGCGGCGCATAAACCGCAAATGAGCGTTTACCAGAGATTTGGGGACTGGAGCAGGCAAGACAATGCCGTGCCGGGTTTTTGGTTTTGGTTTTTTAGGGGAAAAGTATCATTTCGCAGACGCTTCATTGTTGCCAATGATTGTGTTGGCTCGACGACTCAATCAACACTTCATGGCGGGGGTCTTCATCGCCATCTCCATCGCATCGCCACCTCCATTTGCGACTCCGCCGTCTTCTGCCGCATTTCAATGTCAAAATCCTCAAGTGAGAAGTCGGTGCTTTGTTGACAGATTTATAGCGGGCAAAGCGACTGCGCAAACGAGCAAAATGTTCATTAAAACCCGAAAAGTACAACAAAAAAGCAAAGAAGCAGCGCAAATGCGTCGTACGAGCACAATTGCCTTTTGTTTTGGCCACATTAGTCACTAATTTGGGCAGGTCGGATCATTTTTATTTTCGCCATGTCAAGGCGATTCCCCAGTCTCAATGTTGTCTCCGTCAGTGGCTTCACTTCTTCCGGAAACCTGTACTGAAGATTTGATTCTGCTCAGGCCCTTGACTCTAACTTAACCCTGTCAATGGCCAGAGTAAATGGGGTATATTGTAAGGCTTATCATGATATTAGGGATTAAATTCTAAATTAGCATGATCCGTTTGTGTAGGCCTTTACAGAGTATGCTTATAGTTCATTCCCCCGACTAAAACCTTTTTCCTTGTTCGCCTTAGAATTTCAACTAATTAATGCATTGCATGCCATACGAATGTAAATCCACGCGGAAATAATTCGCTTGAGAAAAGCACACAGCTTTCGAAAATATCATTAGCCACTTCCAATACCCAATCCGAGTCAGGCTTAACTCTTATTCCCATCGCCTGAAACCGATTAAACCTGTATTATTAAGTGACTGCTTAAATTTATGAAGAGAAACAATTTAGTTGAGAGATTTTCATCAAAGGACTCTATAAAATTGCAAATATCTCCGGTTATTTCAAGCCAATAAATGCTTGTTTTAATTAAAAGTTAAAAGAATTGATCTATTATAATTTTCAAGTCTTAAATAATGGATTGTGGAATGAAAACAACTTGAAACACGCTAAAAGCCCGTTCGCAAATAGGTTGTGAAAAACAGAGTACTTGAAAGTCGTTAGGAGGCGCAAACGAATGTCAAGCACACTTTTCAGACAGATTCAGAACAATAACATTTATCTTTCTTGGCAAACAAATTAGGATATCTAGTCTCTGAGTCCATAGCTTCATTAAACCCCAACTTAATTTGTAGAGAGACTACATAGAAAACCGAAGAGCTGCTGATACATGCGCAAGCGCGGATCATTTATGGAATATTTTGTAATGATCAATTTGTTGTATTCCCTGTTGTTGTTGACTCTGCCTGTTTTGTTTCGTGTTTGTGTTTGGCGCGCTAATTACGGCAATTAACGGCCAAGATTTTGTAGCCAGCTCGTCGTGCATACGCTCGTACACAATTTGTTATTGCTTCTGAATTGAGATCGAGATCGCGATCGGGATCGGGATCGGCCTAGTCCGCGGTGGCTTTCAGTGTCTTCGAGTCTTTGTTTTGGCTCCGGCTCACATGTGAGGCAATCGGAAAGTAGGCCACCAAAGAGAGCTGCTGGCAAGCTGAAGTTCAGATCGGCAATCAGGTGATGCAGGTGGAAATGCAAGTCGCTGATTTAACAGATTCAGCTGATTAAGTGACACAACTTCCTCCCAACATCAGAGCACTCAACGCCTCACGAACAGCCTGTCAGTCAGCGTGTTGTCTGGTGCCTGGAGTGTTGAGATGTGACCGTTGGTAGCTTCTGGTCGCTTTGATATGCCCCACACGTAGCAGACAGAGGCGGACAGAAATCTGCTAATTGTGACCATTAGTCACCACAAAGCCCTAACTGGCTTAAAAGTGCATTATCAAGAAATTACGTAAAACACACAATGTATGCCTTTCTAATTAGTCATCTAAAATTTCCAGTCATTGGCAGGAAAGTAAAGCAGCGTGTCAAGTGGCGTGCTAACAGACCACGAAGCGTCTCCGCAGTCTCATCAACTCTACGGCCAAAGTTCGATTAGAAGCAATGACGTTGCTGGATGACAGCTCACGTTTTGTACTCAACTATATACGTATATTCTTAATTTAACATTTGGATACGCCAATTGAATCAGTGTTTAAGATTTTGGGAATATTCCAGACCTCAGGGAATGCGCATTTCATCCAGAAGAGTAATTTATTAATTACTGATGGGAGACTTTTCTGCAGTCAGCATGACTTAATTTGAAATCCATAACAACCTTTGGTATTTACACATTTGTATTTATTTTTTTGTATATTTATCACCAGACATCAGAAACATCTCTCCATTGCAAACCAACGCCTTGGGAGTACTGAACCTGGCTCTCATTCATCTCTCGGCGCTTATTATTTTTTGGGCTTGCTATTGCTACCTCTTGGCCTGGCCAAAATCACAGTTGTCTGGGCGTGTGCGCCGCTTGTTTATCAATTAGCAAACCCCTCATCCAACTTGGCCAGCCACTCGGCGGCGAGGAAGCCGGGATCCTGTTCTAGAATGTAGACAAACATTAACGTTCGCTTGAATTATTTATAGAGAGTGAGTCGCGCGGGCTTTAAGCCCAAAGTCAATGCCAAGCGCTTCAGTGTTTGGATTTGTGTATTTGTTTGGATAAACGTCCCGTAAATGCCCATAATCCGGCCGCCGGGAAGGCTACTTCTCCGTCGTCGGGCCTTAGATCTCGGCTCCGAGATCTGCGATCTGAGAGGGGATTGGTCTGTAGCCTGTAAATTCGCTTGAAACGCGCACTACGTGCGTGGCATTCGAAGAAGTGAAGAAACCCGGATGGTTAGCATATGTAAATGTCGATTGCGAAAGCGAAATTCCCATTTGCCGGCCTACAGTTTGAAATGATTTGTTAGCGCTCATCCCCGCCGCACCGCCGCCCCTCTGCCCCGTCCTGAGTCAGAACAAAGGAATTGTCGCGGAGCAGGTGGGGCAGGAACTGACCAAGGGTGATCCCCTTTCGGGGCGTAGCCCCTCACTCCAATTAGTTGGCAACACGGAAGCGATCATCGTCAGATTGAAAGCCATCACCATTATCATATTGCATGGCAAGTCCTCGAAAGTTGTTCCCAAAACGGGTTCCCCCATCCAGCGGCCAGCGTTGGGGGAAGACCCAAGAGTACTTTTTTGCCAAGGGCAGTAGGATGCACTGCTCCGCGCCAGTCAAGTCCAAGGTCGGAATCTAGTCCGGTTTCGTGCCGATGTTTTCCGCACTTGCTGTGATCTTTTTTGTTTTGTATTTTGCATTAATATTAATGGCTTAAGAAAAAATCACTGCCAATTATACAGCTGTTGCCAGCAAGGGCGTGCTAATTGCCCATGGCGGGTAGCACTTCGAGGCTCGAACTTTGAACTCAATGTCACGGGGTCGCTGGAAAAATTACATCTTGCAAATATGGCTAATTCTAGATGTTTTGCTTAATTTCAGGCCCTTAATTTCTAATTACCCAATATTATGGATGAACTTGACTCTAACAAACAAACAGCTGTTCTGGCTCCCGAGATGTAAACAAAGCCGAGCTGATCGAGTTTTGGGCTAGTTTTGGACCGACTGACATAGCTCAGCCTTCAGGCGGGAATTATGTGATCTCTTCCCATTTTTATGAGATTCTGATCCCTGATCAGAGAAACATAAAGCCTAGGGGGATATTTTAGGCTTTATAAAATACTTGAGCAAGTGTCAAGCAAGCGTTGCCACATTGCTGTTTCGATTTTAATCGATTATCTCTCGCGGGAGATGAGGGGGAGACGGAGGAGGAGGGGAAGAAGGAGGGGGAGAAGGAGGTGCGGGAGCGGAATTGGACCGCCGTCCAGTCCAAAATGGTTATTGTGAACGGACCAACGATCGAAGAGTTGCAAAAGAGCTAGAAATCACATGTGGCGGAGTGGCCCGAGTGAGACTTACCAATCCAACTTGAAAAATCCGCAACGATCGGCTGGCTGGCCTGGCCTGGCTCGGCTCGGCTTGGGGGGCTCGGTTGGTAAATCACTGGAAACTGTAAAGCTGCCAAGCTGAAAACTGCAAAAGCCACAACGGCGCACAGAAATTGCACGGGCCCGAACTATTTCACAAATTGTGTTGCCAAAGAACTTTGTAAAACCGATGGCGATGGCTGCTGCTTGCTACTGCTGTTGCAATCGCTTTCTGGCCCACACGAACGAGACGCGGCGATTAGCGCGCGCTTGACTTCTGAATGAAAACTGAGCCCCGCCGCCGCTGCGTTGCCGATTAAACGCGAATCGCGGCGACGCAACCGCCGAATGGCGACGCCGGCAGCGCTGCTCCCACGCCGTTCCAACGGCCGGCAGGCAGGCAGCGCCGCTGCTCGGTCGCAGCTGGAGCGCAGGCGCAGCCGCAGAGAATGGCCACTTTTTCTGACTGGACCTGGACTATGGAAACTTTACGGTCAGCGCCGCCGCCTCCGAGAGCCAAGTGCAGTGTGCAGTGCGCAGAGGCAGTGCGAAAACTTTCCGCGACGAGGCGTCAAGTGCACGAAACAAAGTAAACAATCTAATTGCCTTTGCCCACGACAAGACCCCAGAATCGAACCCAACCTCAACCTCAACCTCAACCCTAGGATTGTAAGCCCGACCCCAAAGCGGTTCGCTCGCTGGCTCCTGGCATGTACGGCTGCGGTTAACATTTACGGAAAAGCCCTAACATAAACATATTTATTTATTCTATATAGTATTATATAGTATTTACTCAAGCTAAACATTTCGCGCTTTCGTAAACTACTCTAAAGAAAACACTAAATGCCTGTGTCACTTTTTCAGGTAGCGACAAAGACTAAACAACAAAATATTACGAGTTTGACTGTCAAATCGTTAAATTGAGTTACCGGTTTTAAGTAAGTATACATATTTAGTAATTATTTCCTATTTAATTTCATTCGGATTTATAATAAGTTTAGGATGGAGAACAGTCGCGTGTCTCTAAAACACAGATGATTCATATCGCGGTGGTGAAACCCCAGACTATAAATTCAGAAGAATAGTTTCTAAGATACTATAAAATCTTGGAACTTGAATTGACCATTAATATAGATTTCTGATAAAATATTGCGACTTTTTAATTCTTAGCAACTTACAACTTTGGTTTTTATGGCCAAACTCAGTTACTACTCAAAATGTTAACTAGGTATTTAAGGCTTAATTATTATTTATTTTAGTACAGTAATTAGGGTTTGTTTAACTGGCTTCCATTCAATACGTATTGTAAGAGCAGATGTTTTGCAAAATATTTACAATGCTTAATGAGTTCTGAATTACAAAATGTACACAAAAAGTCTTTAAAATTGCTAGGTAGGTTAAAATTGGTATTACAAAATGTTATTCAAAACTGATCAATGTTACATTGATTTTTCTTTCAAATGTAAAAGCAGTTGTGCAGTTTTGTTCTAAAAAAAATTATTGCCTCGTATAAGTTAAAATTAAATGCAAGATGCACTCATAATACTATTTCAGATCGAAGTCCATTAGTACACAAAATGCTTTTAATCTTACCATTTTTCCCAGTTAGGCATCGACTTACACACATAACTAAACTACCGAATAGTAAGTATAAGCGTTTATTTGTCATAGGTCTTCCTTGGTCTAGTTTTTCTTAATGGAGATTATGTTTCTTTGTGTAATTATGGAAGTGTTTAGTGTATTTAGTGTTATTGATCGTGTAGGAGGAAGTGTGTAAAAATTAAATTGTGCAACGATAAAAATAACATTCAAAAAGTGACGTTGAATCCAAGGCTACCATATTGCAAGAGGTGCTTAAGGAGAAAGATATTATATCTTCATATTGGTCTCGCGTGAGTGGCGCAGCAAAACTAATATGAATAGCAAAGACCCCTAAAATGTATTTAATTGATTAATGCATATACAATGCAATGCAACTTGGCGACACAATGTTCAAGGGTTCCGGAATTCCATAAACTACGCGACTTACGGTTTTGCCGAAGGGCAAAGTATTTTGTCAGTATCTTGAAAACATTTTTCCCGGCACGTGTTTGGCGGATCTAAACCGGAATCTCGGAAAAGAACATCAACCTTGATATGTATTTTATATTGGGTAATAACTTGTCTTCGACTGGCACTGGCGAGCACTGAACTCAGATGAAAGATGGCTCGCCAGCTGATTGGAACTGGATAGAACCCAGTACTGGGATAGTACTGGTGCGGGCTGAATTGATCGCTCTGGGAATTGCCTAACAAAGGGGCATCAAGTGGTGCCCCGAGTGGCCCCACGCCGCCGGCACCAAAGTAGATCTCCTCGTGCCTGACGATGCATTTAGTTGTGTCAACTCGGCTAACATCTCGCCGCAGCTAGGTGCTGATGCTGCTGCTGCTGCTGCGCCCACGACAAGGTCATGCTAGTGTCAAATATTTGCCAGCGGAGAGCAGCTGGTACCTACTTGGCGTATACGCAACTCCGCTTTGTTTGCCAATAATTAGTAAATGAAGTAATTGCCAATTTCGCTATTTAGCCAGTGGCAAAAATGCAATGTTATTAGCCTTTTTGATGGCTTGGCGCATGCCAAAGCTGTTTGCCCAGCGTCGCGGTGAAGCCGCTCCGATTCCAGGCCAAAGTGTAGAGTGTGAGGAGATGCCGACGGTTGGAACTTGAGCCCGGAGCATGGAAGCCGTGTTCTCGGTACGCTATTTTGTTTAATAACTATCCAATTTTGTGGGTGTTACGCCAACCAAATAACTACAAATTCCTGTTTGGGGTTCAAGCTAATTTGGCTGACCCCGGGGATAACCCTATAAGCATAGGCTGTTTTTGCACCTCGAAAGGCTTAGATCACTGCCTGATTGCCAAGTAACGTCGTATTGCGACTTGGACTTGGCCAAAATAAGTACCTATTGTGGCGAGTGATGCGAACAATGGGCCTTTGACCCGAATTCCAATAACTTTGTGGTACAAATACCTAGCTATACAATCTGATCGCACCGTAAGGTATGGGCTTAGGTTGGATTAGTACAGATAGCTACAACTCATTACTTGGGTAATGGGAGTCCGAATTTCCTCGAGATCCGCACAGACTTAAACCAAAGCCTAAAACTATGCTTCAGTTTATGGTTTCAGGGAATAAATAGTATAAAAAATTAACTAATGAAAACGAATAACTAATAACTCCTGGTGGAATGGGTATTTATTATAATTTATAAAGTTTACGTTTGATGAAATAGCCCCAAAATTTAATAAGAAATAAATTGTTTCAAGACTCCTGGCCAAAGATATACGACCATCAAGAGTTTTTAATATAAATTAATAAGCTTTATTCAGGTTTTCCATAGTTTTTGAACTTGTCAGCTTAAACCACATAACTTAACAATGAAACCAATACGCACAGGTTAACAGACAGAATTACACGTACAAAAACTAATTACTCGCGACGGCTTATCACTATCGCTCCTCTCATCTATCTTCTCTCTGAAATGAAACCGTTTAACAACTTCAAACCAAAAGGGGGGAACAGGGGGGTATATCATACAAAAAGTGGTAATAAAGTTTACACCTATATAAGCCACACCAAAATGAGGTTCAATAAAATATATGCGAATAGTTGACAATAACACTTGTTCTTCTTCCAACTGCTCGGTTGTGGCGCCAAACGTCCAACAACGCTCAAACTGATTGTCTGCTCTTCGTAAGCCGTGTTTTGCGCTTAGAGTCTAAAAGCTTCATCTTCATATATGTGTATATATGTATATATATGTTCAAATGTTATTTTTTGTTCCGTTCTGCCTGACTATATTATGTATCTCTAGCTAGGCGGTATGGGGTGGTGGTGGTGTCATGTGTAGTGTCGTGTTTTACATTTCGCAATTGGCTAGCTAGCTACATTATATAAATAAGTTTTACTATTTAGACCTTTACAAAGTATTGCAACAAACTGTCCTCTCAATATACAAAACCAAGCTACAAATAGGTTAACGTGTTCTTTAAGTTTAAAGCAGACTTAAGAGAGCATGCTTAGCTATCTTTTATCGTTAGGATTACGTCTCGACTTGTTATCAAAAATTGCCATAAAAAACGTCTACAACTAGAGTGATGATACAGGCTCCTATGCATCAGTATATATACACACACACATAACTTTGTCGGCGCTTTTATATGCGCAAACTCTATCATAATAATACCCTGCAAGAGTATACAAATGGTAAATGGTAAATGGTATTTCTGATGCTAGTTTGGAACATGCTGCAAATATCATTCGAAAAATAAGTTTGCTTGCGCTTACGAGTGTCTCAAAAAGGGCTTGTAAACGGGTGCCATAGAAAACGTTTATATAAAATGGGTTTGATTAGCTCTTAGTTTGTGCTGCCGCTGCTCTTCCTACTTAGCTTTAGTTGACGGTTCGGGTGGGTGGGCCATAGGTTGTTCCTGTTTCTAGTAATTTGCTTCTAGTTACTCGTTCCTAGTCACTCGTGTCTAGTTACTTGCTTCTTCTTCTTGTTCGGTACGACTGACATTGGGCTCGACTAAATTTTTGTATTATACGTTTTTATAATATAAAGTACTAAAAGAACAATTCATAAACTGAGTTCATTGCCTGATTTTGCCTTGCTGTGTGCTGCCAATCAATTGTCATACTGGATCCGCTACTGCTGCCAAGTTTCTTGCTGGTCTTGTTCTTCAATCTGGTTCGGTTACACGCTAAACACTTAACATAAACATAATGAATATCATCGTAGTACACCTAGGTAGTAGTTATTTGACTTTGCGCTGGTGCAGACTAGAGCTACTGCTGTCCGGGTTCAAGATCGCGTCATTGGTGGACAAGAAGCCGTCCTTGTAGCTGCCATTGGCATGACCGTTGCTCTTCACGAACTCGTCCTCGATGACGGGCTGCAGAAAGAGAATAAAAACGATTGCTTGGATGAGTTCGTTGGCTACTGATCAGACTCCAATGATCGCTGATACTTTGGCACGTGTGTGCCGCTAGTAAAAGCTCTCATCTGTGTGTGTGCTTTTCTAATGGGCAGCCTCTAGCTGAGGGCAGAGTCTAGCAGATTGGGATTGGAACTGGGCTTGGGCCTTCGCATCCGGCTTCACATGTGAGCGCTAATTGAAACGTCCCCCGCCAGCGCGTTGAGAGTTTGCAAGTGCTGTTTGCCTAACTTAGCTAGTTAGAATATTTTTAAGTTGATCAACAAAATTATGATGATACAACTGCCCACACCGGCTCGTCGACTCCTCTCGCCAACGTGTGACAGTCCCGCGCGTATTTCAAGTAAATATGTTTGCGTAGCCTCCACTAATAGCTCTCAAGGGCCGCCTTGAGGTCCCCCAATTGCGTCACAGATCTGCCATGACTTTGGCTGCTAGCTGTGTGTCAACCTACCATGCAAGCACCCTTATTGCTGCCGTTGGGGAGCAGTGCATCGCCCTCGCCCGAATGCTTGGAGTGGCTTCCGTTGGCATGCAGCCCATTGGCATGGCCATTCGCCTTGACCGCCTGCCGGCGTCGCCGGGCGGCGCTAAGATATTTGGCTTTGTAGAAGTCGGAGAACAGGAAGAGGAACATGACGCCATGCAGCCCAATCCAGACCATGAATCCCTTGGGATAGTCGCAGTCGCGGAACAGCAGCTGGAACTGATGCGTGAAGATGGCCACGAACTGAACCTGAAATGCGTATGGAGCAAGAGCAAACGTCAGCCGAGTGCCGCAAACAAGGAGTGCATCGAGGGGCAAGCTTACCATCTGGAAGGTTGTCAGGTACTTCTTCCACCAGATAAACTTCTGATACTTCGGACCCATGGCAGCGATCATGTAGTAGAAGTACATCACGATGTGAACGAAAGAGTTGAGGAGAGCGAAGAAGGTGCTGTGGCCGCCTGCAGGAAGATAAGTTTTGTGAGTCAAAGATTATAACTAAATATGTTCGCCGTCTCTATGCCATACCAGGGGCAAATTTGAGACCCATCCAAACGGAAAAGGGCATGCAGCCATGGTGAATGACGTGAAGTGTGGAGACGTGCTCGTTCTTCTTGCGCAGAATGAAGAAGAGCGTGTCAAAGAACTCGGTGAATTTGGATATGTAGTACCACCAGCAAATGTTGACCATCTGGAAAGCAGAGCCTAATGTAAGTACATATTTTCAGACGATGTCCCCGCTAAAATCTTACTCGCATGGCCATGGGGCTATTGCTGTAGTCCACGGGCTGGCACTTGAAGCTATAATGGCCCCACCAGCCACTCATTAAGTACTGAAAGTAAAACAAAATCGAAGGATATTAGGATGACAACCCAAAATTACCCATAGGAAACTTACCTCATAGCAAATCCACGCACTAAATATTGTCTGTATCGCGTTGTAGACGACTAGCACCGAACGGAGTTCCATTGGTTTTCGTTTTGCCATCAGCCTGGGTCCCAGAGATTTACTGAAGTAGGCGTAGAATATGCACATGCCCAGTGTGGGCAGCGGCGAGGAGAGCAGAAAGAAGTCCTTCACGCGTGGATCTAGGGGTGAAGTGACGCATAAATAGCCATTCCTAACACACTAGTATCTGGGGGATCGCCAGAGACTTACCACTTTTGTTGTCTATTAGGTCCCGGTACCACTCCTGGGCATCTTGCAGTAGGATTGCCATCTTGCCGTCGCTGCTGTTGGTGGTTCTTGTGATGCTTACAATGGAATCAGTCCAGAATTTTGTTTGTTCAAACTGTAATGATATGGAAGTGGAGATGTTGACTAATTAGAAATTTTTGGGGGTGTGTAGAAAAGCAGCTTCAAGGGAAGCCGGCTGACAGGACAATCTGCCCTGCGGTTAAGTCAAGGCCAACTCATAAAATTTACAGAAAATTCAGAGAATGGCATTGTATTTGACTTAAGCTGGGCTTGGCCAATGAAGGATCCCCTCACAGGGAGCTCCCAAATGCAGGCAATGGCATTGAACCTGAAGCTCTGCGGATGCAGAGTGGCTACAGTGCCCCGGGTACATGACAGTTTAATTGCCAATGCATTAGAGGCGAAGCACTTGCAAAAAAAAACCGAGATTCATGCAATTAACAATCCGGCTGTTAATCAACACTTTAGATCGGGAAATAATAGACAGACACGACGACGACGACGACGACGGCGACAACGGGGTCGGCGGCGGACCAGCGGAGGCGGTAATGAGGGGCGTGACTTGGCCACTTGCACACTTGGGCCCTGCTACTTGCCGGTCTGGCTAGCTGCAATTAAGATGCCGCTAACCTGGACAAAGACCGCACTCTGTACCAGTCGAGGGAAGCGGATTCCGGATTCCTGATACCAGATTCCAGCACAGTGGTTCGAGCTGTGCGCGGGTTCAGCAAGTTCAGGCACTCATCGCGGCCAGTTACTGGTTCTCGCCACATTGTCTTATGAATATCAATTGATTTGCCTGGGGACAAGGGGAACGGAAGGGGAGCGAAAGCAGAGTCTGGGCTTCGCGGTTTCGCTTTTTCCCATTAGTTATGTGTGTATACAGTACACACTCCAATAAGCATAAGGCAAGGTCTTCTCAGGAGTATTTCAGATAACTCGGCAGGCAATTAATTGTAATCTTCTGTAATTTTGTATTGGTTTAACCCTCTGATCAAGTCTTAAAAGGTTTCTATGGCCATTGCTTTTGATTTATGGTCTGTATACATTTTAATGAAACCTACGGATACACCTTAAATAACCTTTAACCCCTGACAACCTAACTAACTTTAAATACCTAAAATGTGAACTTTGGCAGCCTAAAGGAAATGAAATAAGTATACGTTTTTTGTTGTTAGCTACATTGATACAACCTCCCATCTCTGGTCAAAGGCGATTGCACGGACGAGTTGCGGCCACTTCAGGTTGCTTTTTTGAATGTCATGAACAATAAACTGGCCATGGCGATGGCGTTGGCGATGACGATGCCGATGGAGACGTAAGAGTTGAGCAACTGGCTCAATAACCGTTGACAAAAATGTGCCGCTTTTATTGCCGATGCCAGCGCGTTGCCTCAGCCAGCGCGAAATTCGCGGTTGTCGCAATTGGTGAGCCGTTGTTGTCGTCGCTGTGTGGGTCAGTGGCACGCTTTCCGACTCGGCCTCGACTATAGACTGGCAGAGGCTGGAGGCTGGAGGCACCGGAGTCCGGAGAATGGAGGCACCGCATTCGCGAGGTGCGACGACTGCGGGCGCTTAACTTGCGATTTCGCTGTTTGATTTGCATAAATTATGAAACGCCAGCAATGACGCTTCCGCCGAGGGATGGGCCGTGCTGCCCTCGTCACCCCTCGTTAGCAGAAATGGAAGGCAGCGCCCTCGCTTATGTAAGCGGCTGGCGGAGGAGCTGGCGGAGGTGCCAAGAAGATGCAAGACATACGAAACACAGGGCGGGAAACTACACAAATCGGCAAACAAACACGGCGGGCGACATGTGTTTGAGCACACGCCCGTGCCTGAGTGTCGCCCATGTTTGCGCCCAAGTAAACAATCAATGAGCCATCGAGAGCCGAGCCGAGCCGCCTGTTGCTGTTGCTCTTCCGCCAGCGCCACACATACACCAGCACCCCCCATCGTTGGTCCTGAAGGCCGCGCCAAGAGATTGGCTACGTAATACTTAGCAATGGGTGGCTAAGAGAGCGGAGGGCTCCCGGGAGGTAGATGCCCGCACGCCAATGTTTACATGGCTCGGTTTTGCAGTAGCTTGCATTTTTGAAATCAATTAGAGCGGCGACGCCCCCAAGCACACATGGGAGAAAAATATTGGTACTTAATATTAATGCAATCCAAAGATAAGGCTTCATGTTATCAATGGTAAATGAACGCGTTATTTTAGTGGGCCTAAATGAGACCGAGCTTTAGATTAATTACCAGTGAAGACTTAGTAAAACGCTCAATAAATCCTAACTCATTTACCAAGATGCTAAAAGATGCTAATATGTAAGAATAAATCGATCTCAAAACCGAAGCTGAAACTCTTTTACAGTTCAAGTTTAATTTATGATTTAGAAAATCAAATTTTGACCTTTTCTTTCTGTGCAATTACAACAACAGGCGCGGAACAACAGAAACAGCGTAAATAGTTTGATGAGTTTGTTGATTTTATCGCCATTCACCCTCGGGGGCGTACTAGAGTGTATGTAGATTACACGGCGATGGCCGGGTTTTCCATGGCAATCGTTTACTTAGAAAACTTAATTAACTGGAAAATCGATGCACACAGCGCTAGAGGGTCGGGCCAGGAGCTTATCCTCCTTGCCGGAGACGACGCGGGTGACGCATCCTCCGGTGATAAGCGCCGGGACCCATGGCCAAGTGCCTGCCCAGTGAGTCACATGCCAACGAGCTTTAATCTACTGGCAGATAGTGAGAGGCAATTTCCTTCAAGTATGTCCATATAATGGTTCCCGCTAATCTGCAATGAGTCGGTCGTTCCCTTATCAATGTGCCAGAAACCCCACATATGAACGTATATTGGGGCTAGATCGAGGCCAGCGATCGGCTAATTGGATTTGGCCGATAAGCCGGTCAAAAGCGAATCACTTCCGTCTGGCGGTGGAGTGGCACCTGCGGCACCTCCTGGCTGACCACCTGCTGCTGCTGCCTTAGTCGCGTCACGTTCCGGGCAGCACTTGGAGCGATTATACAATGCGATGTGCTAAGTCCGAAACGCGAGCGGCGAGCCAGTGCCATCCAGCCATGCCGCCTCCCTCGTACTTAATATTTAACTTGACTATCGCTCGCCTCCGAGTTATTTATTTATGTACTTGTTTTGTTTTCGATTGGCCAGAGTTTTGGGCCGCGGCTATGTAATGCTGGGTTTTTTGTCACTTGCCGCCTGGGTTTCTAATTAGGTGGGTGCCCCGATGGTTGGGTTATCTAATCACAGTCACTCGGGCCTCGGTACGCCCCACGCACTCGGTCACTTGGACACTCACTCGGACAATCGGCCTTCTTGGCTTCTCGGCTAATCGTTTTATTTGGCAACAGGTGGCGGCGGCTGCGGCTGTTCCGTTTCGTTCCGTTCACGTTTACGCGATGCTCTGCCTTGCACGCTTTTAAGCCGACTGACGGCTGGTTGGATGTGCGTCTGAACCTTATCAGGCGCTGGCGCTGGCGGCGACAACTGGCTGCGCTGACGGCGGTAGCGGTAGCGGGAGCAGTAACATCGGAACGACGGAGCGACACGACGAAGTTGAATCGATCAGTGCGCGCACGAGTAAAACGATTATACGGCTTAACGGTGAATCATTCCAAGTACCAACCGGGAGGAACCGAGCTGCCCTGCAGCAGGTCAGTCCGGGTGCGAGAGAGTATCGGGTGTCGATCGAGTATCGAAAATCGGGTATCGCCTTACAATTGATTTGGCCCAGGCTTATCAGGCTATCGGGAGGCGTCCGCTCGAGAGCCGCGAGGCGCAGACACTAGCCGCTTCGTGTACCGTTGGCCAGCGTGCCAGAAATACAACTGACGCAGCGCTCCACGCTCCACGACGATCAAAGATGGCCAAGCCGCCTGGTGGCCGCCGTACCTTCGCCTCTGTCTCCGTGCCGCCGCGCCGGTCCGGGCTTCGTCTCGGCTCATATTTGCGGCCGAAGTCGCGCTTACATTGCAAATTATGTATTTTACGCACAGCAGCGGTGAAGAAGATAAGACCACTTTATTATAATGGGTAGAAATTATACTTGCAGTAGTCCATGTAATGCCTTAAACCTGATAGAGAGGAAGAGTGGGACAGAAGATATATCTAAGCCGGGTATCACCTGTTGGTTGTTGATTCCCAGCCAAAAGCTTTTTCAAGGGTATTCCCGTTTTAACTTAGTAGTTCTTGAGTAACGGTGAATAAATTTGATTTCTAAAATATATTGTAAATATATGGATTTTGCAAGACGTACAGTAAACAAACAAAGAATTTATATAGTTACTCATTTGCATGTGGAATTCACTGAATGTAAATCTTACTATAGAGAATTCTCCTATAATATTCACTCATATGGTATGTTAAAATTTAATAAGAAACGGTCTCAGGATTGAAATGACTAAATTTAAAAGTGTATTTAAGAGGTTTGTCGAATAAATTTATTACAATTAACAAATAATTCATACCAAAGAACTTAAAAGGAAATAATAAGGCCCAGATTGAGATATTAAAAGTCAGGATTTCTGAGTTGTAGTAGATGTCGCTATATAATGATGTCCGTTGCTGTGCCCAAGCCCATGTGTGCCAGTGTGTGTGTGTTTGGAAGCAGGGAAGAAAAAGAGAACGAGAGAAAAGCACGCAGCGAGATCGAAGCGGGGTTTTTCTGTTTTCTGCTTTTCTGCTTTCCGTGGCAAGTCGCCATCTTCTGCAGCAACAGTTGGCTGATGTAACAGCGATTGACGCGACAGCTTGTTGGCCATTTCTATCCATGCATTGGATTTGGCCTGCTGCTGGCTGCTTGCAGGCCAGTTGGCTGTGGGCCATTGGAGCGCCGCTGCGGTGCTGCCAAAACCACTTTCGCTTTCCGGGCTACGGCGGGCGGGCAAGCGACGGTGTGCCAGCGAGGGTGTGCGCCACCGAGTGTGCCTGTGAGCGGGTGTTACAATTAGCAACGAAGGGGTGGCTCCATGGGACCGGCAGACGCCTAGCAGACACCTCACCGCTCGGAAGCACTGGCCGCTTGCAAAACTGCATCAGTGTGCAACAGGTGCCTGCGGAAATCCCCGCCAAACTGGACAACGGGAAACGGGAACACGAGAAGCAGATGCAGCTCGCGAGAGAGATAGAGAGAGTTGGAGCCGAGGAACCGTTACCTGCATTCTTGGGGCCTAATTGGTTGACTGGTCAGTCGAGCGACCAGTCTGGCCCAGTACTTGGCCAACTGGAAATGCATTTCATATTCTCGGCGCTCGCCACTTTCTTTCTTTTCTTCTTTCCGTTCTCTCTAGCCAGAAAATGCAAATGTGACCGACCCTTTGTCAGTGCATTTCTGTTAGGTGCGTCGTCAATTCCGATGTCCGGCACACGGCGGGAAAATAAATAATTTCCCATCTCTGATAACACAAGTTATTTCAAATATAAAGGAATACTGATACAGGAGGTATGCTATCTGGAAATCCATATTCTTGTCTTTAAGAATAAATATAATTGGTCCTAACTATATATTCTAGTTTCGAAGTAAACAAAATGCAGAGGTCTCCACGTGATCAAACCTTTCGGTCACATTTATAGCTCGAGCCTAGTTTCCATTAGTAAAACGGTACCATTTCGTCCGAGTTCTAGTATTAACATATTTAAAACAGTTTCTTAGGTCAGATATACATATGCCTAACACTAGGCCTGCATAAATGCATTCTACGTCCATCCTAATCAGCCTTGGGTCAAGAGTCTTTCGATAAATGCAAAACACTTGTTGATCAGGCACATTGGCACTTTGCTTACATAGCCTAAATGATTTTATTTATTTACTGTTTAGTAGTATCTACCAGACCACTGCTTAAGATCACTCTTGAACGCATGATACAGTGCAAATATCAAACTTCGGGCATCGGTTAAGTCTACAAGCAAAAGAATAATGTGCTGGGTTATAAAAATCTAAATCCGTTCAGTGACGTATATTTTATGACGCTCCCCAAATGCATTACAATGTAATTAATTCAAAATATTGAGTCATTGTCGTAACCATTTGCTAGAAGCCAAGCCAAGCCAAGCGTATTCCGCTATATACTTAAATATCTACAATTAATTGTAGTCTTCACAAAAAACAAGAAATGAATCGGGTCAAAGTCAGGCAGTGTTATTGTCCGTCCTGCAAAGTGCGGTGAAATTGCAGAAATCATTGCTCGAAGCAACGCAAATTAACTCGCTTACAAAACGGAAATAACAGCACGTAGTTCGAAATGGATTTCATGGTCATGTTGCGCAGCTACCGAAGACGCTTCGATACCTAATGGATACGTTCGTCGGCTGGCCGGAACTCCGCAGATTTCCCATTCCCATTTCAATCTCGGCATCTCGCAGATTCCCATACCCCGTCTATATATGTATATATCTGCTCTTGTGGACGCATCTGATTAGCGGCGGATAGCGCTGATTGCATGGACAAACGATGTGATCCATGCCCACAACTGCCTTTGCCTCCCACATGACGGACTGCCTTGTCGTAGATGTGGAAAACGGACCGAGCAAATTTATTCGACATTTTTTATTTATGAATGAGTGGGGCACCCGAACGTCTGCCAGTGTGCGAGTGTGTGGACAGCACGGGAGAGTCGATGGAGGTCAATGGAAACACCTGCCCAACCTCTTTTAGCGGCAAAAAAGAATGCGGGTACTTAATATATAATTCAAGAGCACTCAGTGAGTAAACAAAAAAAGGGATAAGCTTAATAAGATGTTGAGTGCGCTACTCTGTCCACATTACTCAATATTTTACCAGAAGTAAGTACCAGAAGTAGCTCTCTAAAGGCTAAAAGTAGAATTATATAAAGCAGAAGAGTAGTGCATTGATATACCTTAATTTCCATTTTCCTTGCTTTCTATTTTCCTTGAAATGTTATTCTGCTCCCAAGAATTGCCTGCCCTGCCAAGAATCATGTACTCATTAGTGGAAATAATCAAATGTTTATCGCGATCCCAAAAATATACTTTATTGGTCCGAACCGCTCCCTACTGCCTGTCTATACATATAGCTTACCATAAGTACAATACGCCCTTATGCTCATCAAGTACGCGGTATAAAAATAATGTAAACATCAGAGTACGAGCATTTTCAAGTGCGTTTGCTTCTCCCAGTTCAAAGTAGTCCAGGGCAGTGGTAGTAAGTAAATTCGAAGCTTCGGAACTGCGTGAACGTAAAATGTTTGGCATTCCAAGCATCACCAAAAAGCCAAATAAAAGCATCCCGCGATCACTTGCTCCGATCGCCCGAAGCACGGTAATGGGTAATGTGGAAACGAAAGCGCAAGTGGATGACGGACCACGCCCGCCTCTGCTCCCAGAGCAGCCCTCCGCTTCGAAACCTATTTGTTTCGTTGGTCTCCGATGGGAAGGCCAAACACAACTACACCTGCCCAACTGGCCTGGCTGGGTCTCTTGATGAAAGTTTCACTCTCGACAGTGAGCTCTGTGTAAATGATAATGATATTTAAATGCAAAATTCCGGATCGCTGCCGGAGGTGGCTTGCCTTTTCCCGGGCTTTTGGGTCTGCTGCGCTTCTGCTTTTTTTAGCATTCTAGGGCACGGTAAAACCATTGAGAGTTCAACTTACATAACACCCGACCGGCCAGGTGGGTTTGCCAAAAATACATCAAACCCGTCTGGATTATGGTAAAGACAATGAAAGTAAAATACTTAAGCCAAGCACATAAACACGTACATATTTACAAGGGCAGAGAGAGAGAGAAACGAAAAGAAGAAACGACAACAAACGAAAGAGAAAAGAAACGAGACGAGTCCCCAAAATGGCCAGATTAATGTGCGAAATATATGAATTCCGTCAAAGTCAAATGGGAAGAAGGCAACCCTGAAACTCAGTTTATTCGAACGCAAGTAGCTGTATAAGCTTTTTTGGGCTTGCCCAACATTTAAATTAGAAGGAAAACCAATCTATATTTACATTAAAAGCTTTATAAAATATATTCGAAGCCTTTACTGATTAACCAAAGGGTTCAAAAGAAAATATGATTTTCAGAATTTCTGAGTTCATTAGAGACATTTATATATATTTACTAGACTTTTCTTTCAACAAATTTTAACGCAATTGGAAATATAAACTTGAGCGGGCAATTGAAGAATACATTTTTCAATATTGCCCTGCATTCAGTAAAATTGTTTATTAATTTATTTTTGTCTTTGAACGACATACAAACATGGCAGAGGTAAGAGCTTTGAAAATATTGCTGACTGCAAATCGGCTGAGTTGGCTTCACTGCTCAGAATTGGCAGCTAAGCATCACTGCGCAGCTAACGGAACCCTATGTTCTTCATTCCTCAGCAACAGGTGGGCCGGACTACTCAGACTCTGTTTTCTCGATTCCAATGCTGCCTGTTGTCACCGTTGCGGCTCCATTCAAATGTTTGTGATCAAACAAATGACTGGCACCTGCGACGGAATGGATTTCTGCGTCCATGGGAACATCAAATATGGTACAATGACCGGCAGGCCTACCAAACGAGAACCTCAGTGGCCCGGAGATCGGTCGAAATCAATGTTCTTTTCGCTGGCAGGGCAGGCAAACCGGTTGAGGAACTTTGAGCATAATGACAGTGCCAAGAAGTGCTTATTAAGCATGCGCTGTTAAAATATATATTAGCGCTATATATACATATGTTTGTATGCCCGAGAACACGCATCGGATCGATCCGCAGCCATCCGAAATTCGCTTGGACTTTGGACGCACACCGTTTGCAGGCATCGCGGAATGAAATTTCTATGCGGTCCGATAAATTCGCTTGCGAAAGAGTGTGAGTGCTCCCATACAAACATATGTATGTAGGTATATTTGGCCAGATATTGCCATATCTTGTTGCTCTTGTTCTCTCGCTCAGTGGCGGGGCCTCTTAAGAGAACTACGGGCCGCGTAACGAACTTGAACCCTCTAAAGTAAAGTGATTCCCATTTGATCATCAGCATCATCAAATCAAAAAACACTGAACCCCGCGATTAATCGTTTTGAATTTACAAAATTGAGTAAATTAAGCCTTTAATCTCCTTCATATTGATTTTGGGGCTTCGAAATCAGTACATTTTGAGCCAAAAGCACAATGTAAGTAAGTATGTATAAAAAGATTTTGTTTTGCACTCAGTTCCGCCATCCAAATTGCATACACTCGTAAAACCAGTACTTATAGTTTTTAATGCCTCATTAAAATTTAATATTGCTTAGCAACTTAAATACCAAAGAACGATGTCAAAACTAATTTCCATTTATGAATATTAAAGTTTCTCGAGGATTAAGCTCCTAATCAGATTGAGACCGAATATTCATAAGTATCAAGACGAGTTTTCCAGGTTTCCCTACTTTTTGTCACGACCTTTGTGGTCGTGACATTATTGTGCTATCTTTGATGCAACCCTCGCAGACTTATTTTTATCTTCAAGGCGAAACAATGTCGCGTACACTCGACCTATGGAAAGGTCTCCAGATGCGACTACGACGAATACGACTGTAATACCCGTTAATTGTTTGCCCTGCAAATGTTCTATGGCTGGTTAATAACCCTCTGTTGACTTTGCTTTTAGCCAGAATGACGATCGGAAAGGTTAACAATTATTTATACACACCCTGGGGCCAAGGTGCAAGTGATCAATTAGCACAGCTACAACAGCATTTGCGCATGCGATTCGCCTGGGTGAAAGCCATTGACTCGGCCCGTGTGCCTGCATCCAGGTTCTCGGTGTTTTGCCGCCAGTGGCCTAGCTTAAATTGATGTCACGACACGACACATATTTGGATCGGAGATCGGACGTCGGGCAGGTATTTGGCACATTAGCTTGCTGACCCTACAGAAACCTGCAAAAATGCGAATGCAACAGCGCTTTTTGACGCTTCCGCATTGGCCGGACAGGTGAAACTTTCTTGATTGAGTGACATTGGCGACATCGCTGCACTCCAAATAAACACAAACTGCAGAAGTAAAACAAAACAAAAATGTTTACGAAGTGCCACAGGTGATGTTGGCTTGGATATTAATCCGCTAGAGCGGATTATTTCAAAACCGAAAGTATAAACATTGTTCAGTTTTTACAACTTAAACCTATAATATAATAATAATAAGCCTAAAAGGCTTTATTGTTATCAATGATTATTATAGTAAGGTAGTAAGGAATATGAATTCTCTTAAAAAACAAGTCGATTAGTCAATTCTAAGCATAACCCAGAAGTTACAGCTTTTATCGGATGCGTTTCTTGATTAAGTTTGATTAAATCAATGTCACAGGCTGTTGGCTGACAAACTGCACCCGCATCAACATGTGGTTAATGTTATTCATTTCGAATGCGAGACATCGATCCCCCTCGGAAGTGCGACGCCGCCCCTGGGCTAGTGCCTCTCCCTCGCACCGCTGGACACGTGTGCGCTCTCCAGCTCTTACCGCTCTCTTAGTTGGCTGTTGCTTCCGCGCCCGCTTCTCTTCGGCACCGCCTGCAACTGGGTGCGGCGGGAACAGGAGACAACAACCGCCACTTTTTTAATTAAACCACCGCGAACTGCGATGACTAATCCCGTGTCCATTTCGGAGCCCGGAAAATGCCTCTGGGACGGCACAGAGTACTCACCGCAGCAGGCAGCGATGGCTCCCGAGACCGGCAGCAGAAATGCAGCCCAATCTAAACCGTTGTGATCCGATTAATATGATCGGCAAGAATTTCGAATTTCTGGCCGCACACACACACTCGCACGCGTACGCACTAGCGGAAGAGAACTGCGGAACTGAGACGCGCGCTTTTGGGAACTATAAGCGACTAGTTGTGGGGCTTTGGGGCTGCTCCCGTTCCGACACTCAAAATCATACCGACGCTACGCTTCTTTCTCACTCTTATTTCTATTTCTCTCTCATTCTCATACACGCACTCGCTGAAGAGCGAACTAGTGGTGCAAAAATACAGTGATGGAAGTCGATAGCTATCGAAATAACTTAGAGAAATCGAGAGGTTTTCGACGACGTGAAGGAATTCAAGGTGGGAAAACCGATGCAGCTTTATTTTCATTGATATACAAGTGGTCTTTCTCGACAACTAAATCCTATATTGCAGATTTGCGACATTTTCACAATATTTTCGCCAATTTAGTTCTAAAATGTAATACATTCGATTTCGCCGGGCTTCCATTCGATATTCGATTTAGTTTTTTACATCAACAATGTGCCATCACTATACCATTAAACAACAACAACAAAAACAGCTGTTCTCCCATTACGCAAAGATTTATTTTTTAATTAATTTTGTTTATTAAAAATGTCGCTTCTGGGCGCCTTTGCCAGGTGAGTGTTCCTAGATAACACCCTCGGTAATCCACAACCAACATTTTCTGTCACAGATTAGGAGTACAGAGGAGCGGAGGAGCAGCCGGTTCCGCTTTTGCACGCTGCCTCCACACAACTCCGGTTCTCTGTGCTGAACCCCTTAAGAAAAAGAAGAAATTGGATCCACAGATCGTTAAACAGAGGGAGGACCGTAAAAAAAAGAAGATCGAGAAGCAGATCCGCAGGCTGGAGAAGAATGCACGACAGCTGAAGCCGGTGGAGGAGCTGGAAGTGCCACTGGAACTTATCGATGAGAAAGAGTGAGCTCAAATATACATAGCATATCTCAATGTTGATTAATATGTAATAACTCTGTCCTTCAGAAAACGACAGAGAAAGCTAACGCCGCTGGGCAGCGCGGAGCTGGAAGAGCGAGCACTGCTGAAGAAGCAGTGGGCACACTACAAGCACGACGAGCGGGTGGCAGACTTTCAGATCGTCGACCGCCTAATTCAGGCACAGAACAAGGCATTAGCAGAGCTGCGCCGTGAGTCTGAGGAGCTGTATCAGGCTGCCATTGAAGTGGACGCCCAGCTGCTGCCCGTCGCCGTGAAGGGACCTGTGGCCACTCCCCCCATTAAGAACTATGCCAGTCCGGATGGCGACTACCTGCACCAGTCCATGAAGTGGGAGGTGAAGTGAGGCGCACGTGTGGATCCCCCGACAGATTTCCTGAAAAGTTTGCAGGTGCCTGAGGTCAAAGATTTGAAATAAACAGAACACCTAATTAATTTGTTGCGCGTTGCCATTATCTCAAGCGGCGTCAGCTATATAAATCGCTTTAATCAAACTTTCCGACTTAGTAGTGCACAGTCACGATGCAGGTGATGTCCGGGATTCTCCTGTGCCAAGTACTTCTGGCTTTGGGGGCTTGCCTCTGGCTTGGAACGTAAGTATTTCTCGTTTCTGCGGTCTAGCAAATAATATGCAAAAGACCACTTCAATCACAGGGCGTTGCCCAGGAACAGCATTTCAAAAACTCTCGCTCCCTTGAAGGGTCCTTGCTTCGATGGCCAGGAATGCGAATCTAGAGACTGCAGCTGTGGCCAGTGCATGGGCTGCGTGAATGATGTGTGCTTTATGGAACTATGCCCTTTTCAGCCTAGACATCGCGATCATATTTCCCTCAGAAATGTGAATCTCCCTTAGATTGTCATATAGATGGTCTTCCCGTTTAAATGCGTTTTGCGTCGCCTTTATTGTTATCAGTGGAGAACGAGAATATGGCAGGCGGGGAATCCTGCCGAGCCCTTTCGTTGAGCTGTCGAAATAAATAATGCGCGAAAAAACCAGCACTGCTGTCTGCCGTTGAGTTTGATGTTGGGATGGGTTCCTTAAGCGAAGTCTTAGGACGAGGGACTGGAGGCATTGGTCTTGGCATCGGCCTGTCGCTTTTTCACACCCCAATTGTACACGCGCGCCATGTTTACCTCCGTCGTTGTAATTTGATCCCTGAAATAGTTTCCTTGGAATCTTGGTTGTCATAAGTGAACTGATCCAAACTGACCTGAGGAAATCCTGATCATGCTCCACGGACTTGAGATTGCCCACGGCCGATGTTACGTTCTGCTTGAGCAGCGCCTCCGCCTCGTCCAGTGGATACTCTAGCATTACGCTGGCACCCAGCCAGAGGTAAACTGTTTTCGTTGGCGGCACGAGCGTCTTGATGAACACCTGGTCACTAAGGAGAAACTGTGTCTCGCGCTCCTCGTCTTCCTTGCGCAGAACATTCACCATCTCCAGCGAGCGCTCCAAATCCGGGATCTGCGACTTCAGCTTACGCCTCCGCGCCTCCAGGTTGTACGCCATGAATCGGTACTTGCCGTGCTGCTCGTCCAAACGCTGCAGCACCTTCTCACAGTTCTCGTTCTCTGGCTGCTGCATGAAGGAGTCAATTTCCTCCTGAAGGCACCAAATGGTTGCAGATTAGTGGACAGTTCCCAAGTGCAGGCGCAGCTGCACGATTGCTAGGTTAGGATTCGACCACTCACCAGGAAGACGGCCTCCGGGATGCCGGCGAAGGTCTTCTGGTTTTCTGGCAATTTGGGCATTTCCACAGTGTCCATGATGCCAGTCATTCTGATCCTTTTATTCCTTCTGTCTACAAATTGAATTTAATTTCCAGCCTGCCGCTGTAAAAGTCGATGGTAAGGTGAGTCAAAACTGCGACGATTGTCGGATTATCGATTGACTTGTTTGGGCTGTATCGATGAAAAGTCGCGCAGCAAATCAATAACTAGTAAATTAAGTATATATGTATGAAAATTATTCAGAAATTGATTTCAGTTAATATCATTTAAACTTAGCGAAAGTAAAAGAAATTTTCGGAGAGTTTAAATCGATTTCGATAAGTTTTTGAAAATAGTAAATACATCGATATTTCCGCTAATTTTTGGTGTCCGTCGCGTCGATTAATCCCGCTTGTGAAATAATTTCTGAATTGAACGGAAAGTAATTCAGAAAATGACCACCTGGAACCCGGATAACGATGTGGACCTGCTATCCTGCTCCGAAGACGAGGAGGATGTGGCCATGAAGCGGGACTACCATGGCCGGGAAGCTCTTCTGTTCGTAGTTGACGCGAACCTGCTGACGGGTGGCGTGGAGCGCCTGATGGAGGCTCTGAACATTATTCGAACGGCCTTCATATCTGGAATGATGGTGAACGACAAGGATTTGATTGGCCTGTTATTCGCCAACACGAAGAATAGTCCGCTGCCGCTGGAATCCTCCGCTCTGGACAACATTGTAGTACCCGATAACTGCGCAGTCTTTCTCCCGCTTCGGCAGCTTACTAAGGCCATTGTGGAGCACTATCTGGAGTTCATGGGTGGAGCTGAGACGCTGTTTGCCAAAGAGTATGGCCTGGCCGAGCCAGATGGCTGCGGAAGGTTCGATCTGATGATCCGCCTGTGCATCGAGCTGCTGGAGAAGTGCGGCAAGAAGCTAAACAACGCCAAGATCGTTTACATGACGGATGTGAATACGCCGCACCCTCCGTCCAGCAATGCATTCCAGGCGGCTCTGCAGAAGGCCAGTGATCTTGAGGGCAAGGAGATCGAGTTTCATGTCATTCCCATGGTGGATGACTTTGACTATGAGCCGTTCTACAAGGAGTTTATCACTCTGTCAAGGGGTAAGATGAGGCAACGGAAATAAATAACTTTCACAGTACGAAGTCTGTTCCCCTCGTTGGTGTTCAAGTCTCGCCAGAGAGGTTTTAAGACTTCGCAGATCAAAGATGAGCAATCATTCACCCGCGGCCAAGGAAAGACCAATTGGCTTGTGGTTTTGGATTGGCTCACAGGCAGCTTATCTCTTAATTTGGATGTAATTAATAGATAAAATCTAGTTTGATTTACAACGATTTGCTTGTTTTGCAGCTATTGAACTGGACGCCTTCCAGGTGCCGGATGCCCAGGTGCTTCGTGAGATCCTTGCGGATCGCAAGCTGAAGCAGGACTTTCTGCGTCGCTGCTTGGGCCACTTCAGCTTCAAACTGGGGCCCAATCTGTCCATGTCCGTGCAGTACTACAACTACTTCCAGCGACGCGCTTACCCGCACAAGGTGCAAATTCTGCGGCGGGACAACAGCGTGGTGCGGAGTAAGCGGCTGATCATGGTTCGCGAGCTCGACACAGAGTCCGAGGAAATTAAGCACGAGTACCAAATCAAGTCAACGGGCGGCTGGTACTCGTGCAAAGTGGGTGAGCACAATCTACGCATCAGCATGGAGCAAGTGAACCATATGCGCAACCTGCACAAGCCACAGATGATGCTGCTGGGCTTCAAGCATCGCTCCTCTCTGCCGGAAGTGACCTACAGCAAACCATCGAATTTCATGTATCCAGATGACCAGAGCATCATTGGCTCGAAGCGCCTTTTTCGCGCCTTGTGGGAGCGGTGTCTAGCCCGCGAGAAAATTGCCATCTGCCTCTTCATGTGCAAGCGAAAGTCCATTCCTCGCTATGTGGCCCTTGTGCCTGTGGAGGCGCCGCAGAAGGGAAAGGAGAAGAACTACCGCTCTCTTCTGTGCGGAGATGGATTCAAGATCGTCTACCTGCCGGAGGCCAAGCACATTCGACATCTCGACATGTCTGACTGGAATAAACCAGAGAACGCAGCCAGCGACGAGGGCGTCGAGTTCTTCCAGAAGATCATCAAGAAGCTACGAGTAGACTACCAGCCCAATCTGATTAACGATCCTTCTCTGGACGCCTTGCAAGCAAATCTGCTAGCCCTGTCGCTGGATTTCACCACTGACAGCAAAGGAATCGACAATCTGCTTGATACCACCCAGCAGGACGGGCGCATCGAAAAGTTTTTGCCAGACTACGAAGAGATCTTTGCCGCCGACGTAGAGCCGGCTAAGAAGCGAACAGCAAAGTCTACCACTGAAGGTGCCAGCGCTCCAAAGATGCCCAAGGTCGACATGGACCAGATCAAGAGCTACGACTGTGTAATGGCCCTAATCAAGGAGCAACGACTCTCTAGTTGTACTGCTGTCCAACTCCAATTAATCTTGAAAGAGCACTTTGGTGTTGAGTTGAACAAGTCGGCCACCAAGCCGAAGTTACTCGAGAAGATCCAGGAATTGGCCCCCTAAGGGGTTATATTCCAAAGTTTAAAGTGATAAGCGATACAAAAAAGTGATGCAACTTGATTTAAGTTTGAATTGTTAATTAATATTATTTTCTAAATAAATATATTAAATAAGGTATTTGACTTTTTAATAATTTTCAAAGTGTACTTAAAACAAAAGCAGGTTAAGGGGGTAATTCTAGTGTAGAGGCATGAATTTAAGAAACAACAAATATTTTTACAATCCTTTTTTTTTAGTGTTTATTATTATTTTCAGAATACAAAAAAAAAAAAAATAAAAAAAAATAAAAATTATTATAAATGTTAATAAATGCGGCTATCGCACTTCAAGAAGTAGAAAACAAATGTTATCCTAAATTACGGCTCTCCGAAAAATTTCGAATTTTCTGATTTTTTTTACTTTTTTTTTTAATAGTAAAAATTATTATTATACCCTTGCAGGGTATTATAATTTTAGTCAGAAGTTTGCAACGCAGTGA